>JBBPFJ010000522.1:0-88897 GCA_037975025.1 Excoecaria agallocha
GGGTAGACTAGTGCATTTGGAAAGAATAGAAGTAGTAGAAGAAGAAGAAGGCATTTTGAAGAATTGGGAATTGAAAGATGGGGGGGTTATAGTGGAAGAGTAAGAAATGGTGGGATTTAAATAGAGAGAAGAGAGGGTAGGATTTCATGAACTTGGATGGCAGTTCGTGGTGGTGTTAATAGCTGTTACAGTTACACTGTATCCGTTTATTTTTATATGTTTTTTTTTTATTTTTTTATTTTTTTTATTTTTTTATCAGCGGACGATGTATGAAGAAGATGGGGTCACATATATACATTGTTTGGAACAATTTAAAGAAATTCACACGGGGGACGCAAACACCTTTCTTGTTACACTCTCACCTTTTCTACATATATAGGTAGGCTATAGCTAATCAAAATACAGTTCCTTGTCTAATTCAGGTAGGCTATAGCTAATCAAAATACAATTCCTTCTGCCTAATTCAGATATATTTTGCTCCAATTCAACCTCAATCATCAATTCACTGCCGAGTTTTAATCTCCTAAATTTTAATTTGGAACTTACTATTATTATTATTACTGAGTCATAAAAATTTAGGTAGAACTGTCAGTACACTAGCATTAAGCAGCACATTTTTTTTAATAAAAAAAAAAATTGAGCAAAACTCACAAGAGAAACAAATTAAAACATATCAAAAGTGTCAACAACATCGTAATACGATGACCTGTTAATGCCAGCAGCAGATGAATAATGAAAAGATAAAATCCAAAAAAAAAGGATACTTCAACTTGAAAAAAAAAAAAAAAATCAGTCAAAAAGTTTGTTTTTTTTTATAGGTGTGAGAAAGTAAAAAAAAAAAAAAACCTGCAATTCTATTTTCAATCTTGATAGTCTTGAATTATAACTATATTTTTAGATATTTTTAAGTGTGTTTTGTAGTTCATTAGAATTAATTTTTGTATTTTTATGTTTAAAGTTTGAATGTTTTGAAGTTTTAGTGTTTTAATGTTAATTTGGTTGTTTTTGCAAGTTTTTATGTTGAAGAGTTGAAATCAACATCCCTAGACCATAAAACAGTCCTACTGGGTCATAAGAGGTTGTTCTTGTGTGTTTCAGTAGCAAGGAACCCGGATGCACTATAAAGTAGTCCTATCGGATCACTTAAAGACATGAAGGCAGATTGGAAGGGTCAATTTCATCTATAATTACCAGACTTACGCTAAATCGTCTAAAAATAACCGACTTATTTTTCATAACTTAAATGTTATTGAACTTATCACATTTTTTCATAAAAATCATTTTGATAGATTTCTGGTAATTATTTTTACCGAAATGCTGAAGTGGCACGTTATGTTATATGCCTAAATACACATGGTACATGTCAGCAGTCATGTCATCAGAAAAGTCCACGTGTGCTCCCACAAAATATGATGTGGCATGCTGACGTATCGTGTGATATGATCTCTTTCGATGACGTATTTGCTGGCGTGTCATGTTACGTGTGTTCAGACATATGATGTGAAGTCCCACGTCAGTATTCTAGCGAGAATTATCGCTAAAAATCGGTTAAGATGACTTTTCTATAAAAATGTGATAAGTTCAGTGATATTTAAGTCACAAAAAATAAGTCAGTTACTTTTGGGCGATTAGGCATAAATTCAATCGATTATGGATGAAATTACACCCGCAGATTGAAGGAATCCGGCTAGACCACAATAGTCCCACCAGGTTCATTTGACAGCATTTTACAATTTTAAGATATTTTTACAGCTTCAAGTGTTTGGGTGGCGGCTGGACTTCTAAAAAATTAAGTTTTTAAGTATTTTTAGGTCAGATATATCGAGTCAGGATAATTTGTATCTGAGAGAAACTTAGCTTTATTTTTTTTACTGGAATTCGTTAGTTTTGAGCTCTGCTCTTTATTCTCTCTAGGGTTTTCAACCTTGATTCTTTGCTATTCTTCACAAGTAGAAGATTAAGTTAGAAGTTCTCTTATGAGTATAGTATTTGATTTTTCATTATTTATTCGTGTTTTGATCATGAACAGTTGGTAGTTTCTGACTTTTGTTGAGGAAAATTGAACTCTTATTCTTTTATTGTAATAACTCGTATTTGAGCTTATTTTCAATACAAGTTTGTTATTTCTTATTTTTTATTCTTAATTTTACCTTTGATTATGATTTGATTTATATTTAATGTATCGAATAGATGGTTAAATGTTAATTTAAATTATGATCAATGATATGCATGTTTCTTAGTCTTTAATATTTATATTAATTAACTGTTGTGCTCTGAAAATTGAGACAGGGGTTTTATGATCATGAATATATAGACTTAAAAAGTTAAATTAAGAATAAATGGAAGTTAAGCGTTTTCAAAAGAAGATTTAACTGAACTTTAGGAGCTTAAACCGGACTTTCATGCTAGGTATTTGATTGTTATTAATTAAAGAATCTAATATTCTAGAAAAATAATCTAAATAAGATATTTGTTTTTAAAATTGATTTTCCATAATAACTTGTATAATTTTGAATCGAGTTAATATCAGTAAGAGGTGAGGCGGATAGTTTTCTTAACAAAAGTGTTTTAGGTCATTGATTTTTAATTATCAATTTAAATTCAACTCTTTTTAATTAATTTTAGTTTATTCTTACCATTTTAATTTATTCAATTGTTTAAATTAGGTTAGTTCAACCTATTAATACCTTCTAAAACTTGGAAAATTCTGCCACTTGCTAGACACCGGTTAAGACTCTATCTCCCAGTAATCATATCAACCATATTTTTTAGTTAGTAAGCGGCATATATTGATAGAATGTTTATGTCGACTAGCTATAAATAGGTTGACTATATATATGCTCCAATTCACCAAGCTGAGAGTCATGTGCCAAAATCTTTGGGATTCGGAGGCTAGATTTCCAGGTATAGATAAGTAATATCGCTCTTTGTATTGATTCATTAACATATCCTAAAATTCAGCCAGAAAAAAAAAAGAGCCCAACGTGTTTCATATCATAATATTAGATTCGTATTGTAATAAACATACTAATTTATTTTTTTTAAAAATTTACATTCGAAATTTCAAATTAACGGGAGAAATTTTTTTAATCATTTCATATCATAATATTAGATTCGTATTGTAATGGATTTTTATTCATTAATATAAATCAAAATCATGGAATAAGAAGAAAGGAAAAGAATTGAATAGTGGAAAAAAAGGAAATAAAAAAATTCACAGCAGAAGTGCATAATAGGGTTGATTTGATATTGGGATGCCAAAAAACCAAGGAAGAATGAAGCATGTGCAATAATTGTTGGGTGGTGTGGTTCTACTAGCTAGGAAACTAGATTTGGACAACACCACATATTTTACAACTAAGTCCCCATTCTCCCCTATCAAAAAATAGATGCAATTATATATAATAAGTACATATCATTATCAACCTAATCAAAACTTAATTTCCATTCTACTAATAAACTTAGTCATATATGCTAGGTTGGTTTCATGCCTTGATTTTTTATTTAGAAGAGAGATATAAGTATCTTTGAAAGAAATTAAACTCGAAATTAGTTATTAACTGAATTTGAATGGTTGGATGTCAAAGATGGATTATATGGCTGTACTATTGCAACAGTAATATTGGTTTGTGGTTGTAAAATGAAAAGAACTGATGGCCGGTGGACTTAGCTCCACCCCTTGTGGAATTTAATCATGTGATATCCTATGAGTTTATGACTTTCCTTTTTCTTGCGTGAGAAATGTGATATATTACGACTTTTCCATTCTTTTTTTTTTTTCTTATTCTTTCTATAATATTCTTCCCCAATCATTTGATGACAACTTTTTTTTTTCCCGATTAGTTAAGATTCATGGATTTTTCTCTGGAGAATCAACGTATACCATTCAAATATTCTATGCCCGGGCTTCATGTATTTTTTGACCACTAAGCCCACTGGCGCTTTGCCGTCAGCCTTCTTATGCTTGTGTTTCCAGATTATGGGCCAAAGTGTCAAGTGCATTCTCCTATTACTTTACTAGACTTCCTTACTTTTTATGCATTATCAATATGAAAGTTATTTTCTGCCATCTTCATACTCATCCTATCCAACCTGGAGTTCTAATACCAATATTTATTGGACTTGAGCAATCCAGATATCCCTCTTCAATTGGATGATATTGTTCATTTTGAGCCAAATCTCCATAAATATTTTCAAAAATTTCTATACAGAGATGGATCTAGAATGATTTATAAGAAGAAAGCTTTTCAAAGATCAAAATGGATTTTTACAAGGAATTTTTTAATTAAAAAATAAAGGAATTCTACAAAAGGTAGTTTCTTCACTGATTTCATACATACCATTAGATATTATCACTACACTTATATATAGCGGTATGATATTCGTCTGCTTGATGGTAAGTGAACTTACACACTAATAACAACTTGCTAAAAAAAAAATTATTTCACAGTATTATTAAATTTATTGTTAAATGAAAATCATTAATCTAGCACCAGATTGGTCAGAAAGAATTTTTATTTTATAAAAATACCTCAATTTTTGAAATATTACAATTAAAGCTCATTTTTCCATAAAAATTATAAATACAACCATCAAAGTATTGACATGAGCACCACTGCTATCGCCACCAACATCGTTGCCACCACTATTACCATACCGTGGCTAAATTTTCAAATTTGTAATATTGAATATATAACTTAATTGCTATTATATACAACAATTATAATATAATTGCTAAGTTTTTTCATTTTTTACTCAAATATTTCGTTAAATTCGTTGTTTATACACTACAAGAAAAAAGGCCTATAAGGAGGAAAAAATTCAATCGCTAAAAGTAGCAATCCGGTCCTTAAAAGTCAATAGGGACCAGAAAATCCAGTCGCCACAGGATCTGCCGCTAATAAGCCAAAAAGGATTGGTTTCCAATTGGTCGCTAAAAGTTTTAGGGATCGACCAGAATCCGATCCCTAATAAGATTTAGCGACCAAACAGTATACGGTCCCTAAAAAGATTTAGTGACCGGCAAGTATATGGTCCCTAAAAAGAATTAAGGACCGACTTCCCTTCCTTAATAATATATGCTAGGCAGCCAATCAAGTTATTGATGACCAAAAACATGGTCCTTAAAATGTGTACTACGGTTGTTAAAAATTATACAGACCGACCGAAAACTGGTCCCTAAAAAATATTAGGGACCGATTTTTTTTTGTCCTTAATAAAGTATGTCAACTGGCTAACCAAGTTATTAGGAAAAAAAATTTGGTCCTTAAAGAGTGTATTAATCGGTCTTTAAAAGTTTTAATGACCAAAAAAGAACTGTTCCTAACAAGTATTAAGGATCAAAATTTCCATCCTTAATAATATTAGTCAAGTGATGAATGAAGACAAAAAATCCAGTCACTAAAATTAAGAACCATAAAATCAATTGCTGAAAGCATAATAAAGATCACAAATTAATATGGTCCATAAGAATAATTAGACCATATTTTTACCTTGTATTTTGAAACATACAATAAATGAATACATAGTAAATAATATCATACTTTTATAGATAATTTGTAATTCATTACAAATATAGAATTAGCATTCAAAAAAGATATGAATTGTTTATACAACTCCTTTCCAAAAAAAAAAACAAAAATATTTCTAGATCTCTATCTAGCAAACATTTCAATGTTTCTTCAAGTCTTCACAGTCAATTTTTGTACTTTACTATTTTGTTGATACTAAAAATTGCAAAAAATATAAATAAATAAAAATTATTACGTTAGAAAATATATAGATATGCTATAAATAATTGATTGAAACTACAAGTGATTTAAGGACAAACCTAAAAAGAATTATAATTCCATCAAGTGTACCTATATACACTTCAAAAAGTCAGCATATCAACCTCAAAAAAATTGTAATTCCACCAAGTGTAACTATATGCACTTCAAAAAGTCAGCATATATGATAGGGGCTACAAGATACAAGAACATAAATTAGTTTTAAGGAATTATATACATAAAAAAATAATTACCTTTTGAACAATCTAATTGTTACGTTTTAAATATCAAAATTCTAATTATAAATTTGTTCAAAAATCATAATTTTTGTACTAGTTGTCCCTAAATACAATAACTGAAGTAATGACAGGTACTGTAAAATCCTTTTATTTTGAACTAAAATTCCTGGATTCAATGAGAATATTGTTTCCTTAATGGTTTTCCTCATAAGTCAATTTAAGCAGAAGGGGGGCTTAAAGATAACAGAAGCTATGTGAAATGCAAAACAATTAAAAAATCATATTGTTAGCATCAGAAAATTAAGCACTTCCCAACATTGTTAATATACAGTCAATAGGCCGAGTCATTAGCCTGGGTTAGTTTATGTAAGAGCTTGAACTGTGCCAAAATGTGATACATTTAGCCATGTGATTTTTGAAAATTATCACTGGAAGTATACAATCAATAAATCATTGGCAATTAGCATCAAATTATATAAATCTTAGAGAACCAAACTAATCAAATTATAATTCCTTCAGAATTTATTTTATCAATAATTACATGTAGATGTAGAAAGTCATAGTAAAAAACCACAAATTAATATTTATGTTCTCCATTAATACCTACCCATAAAATAGTTCCTAATTTCTCATCCGCAACTGCAAAATCCCTAACAAATGGAGCTAAAATAAAAATCTGAAGCATTCCCAATTGAATATGGAATCAGCCAACAAATTGCAATATGACTATAGATCAGAGAAGTGATTACCAGTTGCTACAAACAATTATTTTATAAAAAGATCACGTGCAAGCCCTCATGAGGATTGCTATATCCTACAAAAAATTGGTGATTTGGATGCTCTGCTTCCAAGTGCTAAATCTAATTCCTTTTTCCTATTGTTGCCTTCCTATTTGCTAAATCCTACAGAAAATTGGTGATTTGGATGCCCTGTTTAAATTTATTTTAGGTTGAAAATCGTGTGGATACTCTGATAACTATGTATCACATTAGAATTTGTGGTCTTCTAAAATTCCCTATCAACATGCAAAATCCCACACAACAAATGAAAAATAATAAAATTCGAGTTTTATTCTTTTATATAACTAAAAATGCAAGAGTCGAGAAATTCCTAACCTGTAAATATACTAGTCACTCCTTTGAACAGGTGTTGATGGAGGCTGGATATTCGATTGTTGAGCTACCAAAAATTCTCTTAATTGTCTAAGTTCATTCACTTGAGATTCCACTATAGATAAGCGATCCTTCAATGCCTAATTTTCTTATCGGGTTTCTTGTAATGTAGATAACGGTTCACCTTTAGACGAACTGCTGCTTTTTAAGTCCTTTGCCTTAACCCCACCACTAAGGACAACCACTTTACTGTGAGTTTAAGGTCTGAAACATCTTTCTACTATCTCTATGTTAGAAAGAGATGGCTTTGACTATACCAATTCTAGGATTTGAGCCTACAAAATACGTAGTAAGACAATCAATTAATTGTTTGTCAAAAAAATAAAAATTAAAAAATCCTAACACAAGCACATCTTTATACGTACATGTTTTTCAATTGCTTCAGGTTCAACAAGTATGTTATTCTTCTTCTTTCGAGACTCGAAGAAAATTGTTGCTAAGTTTGGTGGGTTGCCATCTTTCCCTCCCTTCACATTGAAGTCAAAAAGTCAATCCCCTCAATAGTAAGCAAAAAAGATTGAAAATATGAAAAGGTAAGAGAATAGTTTATAACATATAAATATTTTTTTAAGACCCATTGATAAATAAATTCTTTAATAGGCTTGCTACCAATGTGGTGAGGCATGGTGAGCTTAGCCCTATTTGCTGCATTTCTTTCACTTCTTGCCTATATTAATGTAAAAACATAAAATTTGAATACCATAAATATTCCCAATTGTAAAGATAATAATAAAAAAATTTTACAACCATTTTCTATGTCAAACCTTAAATTTTTTAGAAGAAAAATGTTCCTTAACAAGCCACACCCATTGCTTTTTGTCTACCGTCTTAGGTGCATTTCTAAGAGCCTAATGCATTGGCTTACCATAAACATATTTAGCATATATATTTCCCCTCCACTTGTTCCACAACTCATTCATCCATTCCAAAATATGTTCACAATGAAAATTCATATCATTGTTCTCAAATTTATCCTATAATAAAATTAAGAAATCAATTTAGTTTTTCAATTCTCAAGTATGTCATTTAAATACCAATACCACTAAACAATCAACCTAAAAACATAAATTAAGACAAGAAATCAAATCTATTTTAGACTTGACAAAATGAACAAGTACGAAGCGAAATCACATATATTGTTTTAACTTTAAGCAATAACTTAGTTGCAAAAAATAATTGATATATTTACCACAACAGAAGCCCACATGTGTTCAATCTTTTCTTTTGAAGTCTTTTTCTATGATGATACCCCAAGCGGACATATATTATGATCACGAATAATTTTTCCCAAATGTCTTACGAATAGTGCATGATTCTTCCCAATAGTTCGATTATTGAAAAAAGTCACTTTCAGCTTTTCCCCTAATTCAAGTGCTGCAACTTCTTTGCACTTATTTTGTCCTCACACTTTTTTTACCTTTTGTGTAGAAACTGAACCTATGTATGCCCAAATAAGCAATTCATAAGTAGTGGTAAAAAAAATTAAATTGAAATAAAATATTTGACAAATGGAAAAAACTCATTTCATACCTATGAATATAAATTTTCATCTTTTTTTTGTTTTTCTAATAAGTCAAGTAATATGGTATCAAAGTCAGTTAGCTAAAACAAGACAATAAACATAAGATGTACCAAAAAACTAAATAAAAATTGAGTAGTAGAGCCACATTAGTAACAAACCCAAACAATAAGTAAAGACAAGGAAAGATACCTAGAAGAACCTAACTAAGTAGCAGCAGGCACCCAAAAAACAAAAGTAAAACTACCTAGAAGAACCTAATAGTTAAAGTAATAACAGGTACCCAAAAAATAGAAGTAAAACTACCCACAAGAACCTAATAGTTAAAGCAGCAACAGGAAGCCAAGAAAAAGAAGTAAAACTACCCAGAAGAACCTAACAGTTAAAGTAACAGCAGGCACCCAAAAAATAGAAGTAAAACTAGCCAGAAGAACCCAACAGTTAAAGCAGCAGCAGGCACTAAAAAAACAGAAGTAAAACTACCTAGAAGAACCCAACGAAGCAACATCAGACACCTAAAAAATAGAGTAAAAATAGAGCCAAAATCAATGATAACCAAATATAATTCAGATGCACTATGATGACAGAGACTTGCATATATCAAAGTTAGTCAAGTCTACCCATCCAGCAGTAGCTAACTCTTGAAAATGAAATAGATAGCATCAGCTTTTAAAAGTGAGCACCCAGCACAAACAACCCAACTAAACACATCATCTAGCCTATGTATTACAATAAATGTTCATCTAACCTGTTTTTACTCTTTGGCTATCATGCATCACTTGATCAGTTGCTGCTCCTAGGTTGTCTTCTGTCTCTTCATGGTTATCTTGAGACACTTGATCAACTTGTACTCCTAGATTGCCCTGCACCTCTAGATGGCTGTCTTGCATCAACTGATTATCTTATATTCCTTTCTTGTTTTATGTCCCAAGATTAGCTTGATGCATATGAATTTCATCTTCAATATTGTCTTGCACACATTCTTGATCAAGTATAAAAGGGTTGTTCTTGGATGGTGGAATTTCATAATCAACAAAAGGAACATAGCCTAATTTAAAACCAACAGGAATGTTTTTTTTAAATGCTCCTTTTGAGCATAAAGATTTCAACCCTTGTCCTTATTCGCGTCCTAAAGCACCAGGTGGAAGAAATGCATGTTTGGTAGCCTTTGAATTTGATGTCATCCCATTTTCAATCATTGACTTCATATTCGGTCTGAAAAAATAAGTAAAAAATATAAGGAAGAAAGTCATGATAAGTAAATAAGTATTGAGGGGGAAACTTGGATAAGGAATTAAAATATTGTGTCATGGATTTTCAAATATTGAATATACTGCAAAAATGATTATAATGGTTACCACTACCTTCATCAATTCTTGTTCTTTTAATTTGAGTTGAATTTTCTACTTCATTGATACCATTATCCTCTTTTTGCATGACGTCATAGGAATTACGTGGTTGCACCTTTCTCACCACATGCTAGCCTTTATTGACATTATCATTAGCATAAAATACTTGCGAGGCTTGTTCTGCTAATACAAATGGCTCATTTGTTCTAAAAAATCATCCCCAATTAACACTTATAATGTCATATTCATCTCTTTTAATTACTTTTATTTCATCATATACATCAAACCATTTACATTGAAACAAAACAACTCTTCTACCCATGAGAAACTGTAATTAAATAATATCAGTTAGAACTCCATAGTAATCAATGTTCCCACTTTCTTTGTCATTCTCACCAACTACAACAACTCCATAATTTTGGGTTCTTAAACCATTATCATATTCTTCAACATGAAACCTATATCCATTCATAATGTATCTATTGAAATGCGAGGCATATTGGGTGGGACCAAGTGATGGAGAGAGCAAATCTTCTATTATTCGACTACTATTCTCTTCATGCAATTCTACAGCCTAGAACAATTATCTTAAAGATATTTAAAGGAGCACTAAAATGCCTAATTACCATATTGAATATCTACTTACTACTTACCTTAACTTTAAACCATTTAATGAATTGTTTATTCCATTCCGCATCAGAAAGGTATTCAAAAGTATCCATATGAATTTGTGAAAAATCTCTAACAAATCAAGGCAAATCACACGCCATGGAAAGCTAAAAATAATAAAAAGGAAGTTAAATCATTAATGAATAAAATAAATAAATGCATACTTCAAAAATGGTTGAACTTCATCGTAATTCTTCAAAGTATATATATGCGCCTGATCCCATTCATCAGCTTGCATATCAAAATATTTTCTAGCTCCTAAGACTCTGCTAGGTTGATTAAATAAAGATAAACCTCCATCAGAATCCTTTGCACTACCATTATAATTTTGTTAAGGCCAATTGAACTTTTTATCCATTTTATGCAAATATCTTAAAAATAAGGTCATACATTTGTTGGCAATGTAACCCTCTATAATAGAACCTTTTGGACATGCCCTATTACCAATAAGAGATTTTAAAAAATACAACCATTGCTCCATAGGATACATCCACCGATAATGAACGGGGTCACCAATCTGGGCTTCATTAGCTAAATGGATAGGCAAGTGCACCATGACATCAAAAAATGAAGGAGGAAAGAACTTTTCTAACTTTCAAAGAGTTATAGGAATTTGCACTTCAATTTTTTCTAAATCTTCCATACTCAACACCTTTGCTCCAAACACATTAAAAAAAATAAGACAATTCAATAAGCAGCTCACACATTGATTTAGACATCATACCATATAGAGCAATGGGGAGTAAATGTTGTAGAAGCACATGGCAATCATGACTCTTTAAACCAGAAATCTTATGATCTTTAACATTTACACATTGAGAAATATTGGATGAAAATCCATCCAGAACCTTTAAATTCTTTAAGAAATGATATAATTTGTGCTTCTCCTCATGTGATAATGTGTAAGGTGCATCAGGCAATTCATATTTATCTCCCTTTTTGATTGGATGCAATTCTGGCCTAATGTTTATTACTTGCAAATCTAGTATAGTTTTGATGGTGTCCTTCGTCTTTCCCTTCATATTCAAGATTGTACCAAAGATATTATCACATATATTCTTCTCAATATGCATCACATCTAAATTATGATGCAGTAAGAGAGTTTTCCAATGGGGAAGTTAAAAAAAATTCCCTTTTTATTCCAATTATCGTTTCGATCATCATGTGATATCTTAACTCTCTTTTTAGGGGCTTTTGTCAACTTTATTCCATAAAGGTCCTGCACTTGATTAAGTATCTTAACACCAGAATGCATTTTAGGAGATAACCTTCACTCAACAGTGCCATCAAATGACTTCTTATCATTCCTCCATTTGTGACTAAGAGGAAGGTAATGTCGATGACCCATATAACATTGCTTCTTACTATTGGCTAATCTAATTGAGCAAGTGTCTTTATTGCAACATGGACATGCCAATTTTCCTTTTGTGCTCTATCCAGATAAATTTTCATAGGCTGGAAAGTCATTGATGGTCCATAACAATGATGCATGTAACTTAAAATTCTTTCTAGTTGATGCATCATATGTCTTAATACCAATTTTCCATAACTCCTTTAACTCCTCTATTAAGGGTTGAAGATAAACATCAATTACATCTCTAAGACTATGTAGACCAGGAATGAGCATTGACAACATGAAATTTTCTTGTGTCATGCATAACCGAGAAGGTAAGTTATAAGGAATAAGTACCATGGGCCAAATGCTATGTGGGGACTTTGAGTTTCCAAATGGTTGAAATCCATCACTGGCAAGTCCAAGTTGAACATTACGAGGCTTAGAACCAAATGATGGGTGTAGTTCATCAAAAGACTTCTATGCCATTGAATCAGCTGGGTGCCTCATTAATCCATCACCAACTCTTTTATCTTGATGCCATCTCATTAGAGAAGAAGTCTTTGTAGACATAAATAACCTTTGAAGCTTAGGCTGTAGAGGTAAATAGCATAAAGTCTTTGAAGGTTTTTTCTTACCATTCTTACACTTAGGTTCTCCACTATCTTTCTTCATTTTCCATCTAGATGCACCGCAAACTGTACAAAAGTCAAAAAATTTATCTTCTTTCCAATACAACATACAATCATTTACACAAGCATCAATTTTATTGTAAGATAGCCCGAGATCTCGAATTATCCTTTTAGTTTCATAATATGAATCTGGCAAATTGGATCCATTAGGTAACAACTCTTCCTTTAACATTTTTTTAATAACATTGTAAATAACTCATTACTCCAATGACCAAGACTTTTAATGTGAAGTAATTTAATCAAAGTAGAAAGCTTTGAACACTTTGAACTCTGATATAATGGCTCCTCGAAATCCCTCAAAAGCCTATAAATTTTTTTTCTTCAACATTTGGTTCCTCTTCAAGTAAATCATCATTGCTACTATTCATTATGTCTACATCAAAATCTAGATATAGGTCTCTCAAAATCCCTTTAATTTCATCCTCACTATCATCCTCTCCTAAATCATTATTATATTCATCTTCGCAATCTGATTCTGTTTCACCTAACGGTTCACCATGGTGATCCAAAAGCTATAATTTTGAATTATTCCATGGATGCTCAAATGTGACTCAACTGTCTCATGTGTTCCTAAAGTTGTGTTAAAATATTTTACACATGGACATCGTATTTCATTTTATTCTCCTATTCTTATAAAAGCATAGTCTAAAAATTTTTACACCCCAACCTAATATGCTTCATCAAGCCGAGCATTAACAAATTGCATCCATTGCTTGTTGGGTGCCATAACTGTTAGTGGTTATGCCCTAGGCCAAATATTAGGCCCTTTATGTAATGTCATGTTTTATTTTGTAAAATTATATTTTCTTCATATTATTATATTGTTGGCATGTTACATTATAATAATGTTTGTAAATAACAATTTAATATTATTTTGATTATCCCTAGTCATTTATCATTAAATGATTAATGATAAATAAAGACTAGTATAAGTTTGATTGATAATCATGGGATGATTATATATGTGGTGATATGAATTAAGTTTATAAGTACTTGTTAGAGAACAGAGTATTGGATAGACCCACAATGAGATACTACATGGGTTAATGTCATTAGTGATCTCATAATAGTTAGGTTATCGATCCTTAAACCTGATATTACACAATATCCTACATGGCGAACATTATGTTTTAACATAATCAAACATTATCTTTCATCGGATACTCATAAAGATTATGATTGGACATAATAAGAATCATGCAGAGGATAGTGAACAATCAATAAGGAATTTATCCCTCTCTTATGAGAGAGATATCTATTGGGCCCCCCAATAAGTAGGACTGAGAAATGCATGGCCGTACTCAAATGAATTAATGGAGCGATCAATATCATTTGATATTATCAGTCTACTTAGTGATCGAAAAATTATATGTTTGGACTATATAAGTTTGACATTGACCATGACTTATGTTCAAACAAGATATCGTGTGACAAAGGGATTATAACATATTCTATTAGGTTAAAATCGAATTATCGATATTCATATTATTTGGGTAGCCATAATGTCTTGCTAGAGGTCGCTTATGACTTATAGGCCCATGATGGGATTAGGACCTACTGTCAATATAATATGAACCTATTGGGTCGCACACATAGAATGTGATGAATGGACTAAGAGTTAATTTGGGCATTTCAAAATTTATTTTGTGATAAATTAAAATTCAAAATAAGCAATAATAATAATAATAATAATAATAATAATAATAATAATAATAATAATAATATTTAAGATTAATATTATTATTATTCTTATTTTAAATAAGAAACAAGGTATTTCTTATTTTAATAAGAAAAGTGGGCCCGAAGTTCTCTCTCTGAATTAGGGTTAGGTCAACTATATATATATATAAAACCTTAATTTAAACAAAAGAATAAGTTATAGCCACCACTTAAGAGAGAAAGAGAGAGAAAATCATTTTCTTCTGTAATCTCAAAAGAGAGAAAAAAACCTTAGTCGCCAAAGAAGGGAGCTAGCACCTCGAGCGATTCTCTTTGTTGCATTCACGTGTGGATACCGGTAGAGGGTGCCATTTTGCGTGAAGTCGCACTTATGATTCGATTTGTCTGCGTTTCGAGAGGTTGGTAATCATTACACTCCTCCTTCTATTGAATCAATTGGATCCATGGTGGGTTTCCCTTTCCGCTGCGAATTTTTTAATTTTAATATTTCGAAGCCCAACAATAACCTTATTGTTCATATTTTAAGATTAAAAAAACATTTCATCTAAAAATTGCAATAGGAAATAAATTATTTAACATGAACCCACATTAGTAATCGCATATTTATTATTTTAATCTAAGGTACAAAACAAACTAAGTAAAACTCATATCAATATATTAAAAAGGTATGATTATAGTAGTATCACATTCACAAAAAAGAATTCCAACAACAAATCAATTTATGCATTAAATGGATCGAATAATAAATTAATAATTAACTAAGCATATTCTATTTGCATCCCATTTTTATGAAAGAATGAGATCGAATTTGTTTTTTTATGGGCAAAATTCTTAACAATTAATCTTATTTGACATACATTTTTATTGTTTTAGCAAAAAATTAAGTATAAACTTACTTTCTGGTAGGAAAAGAGTTTAACACCTCTAACTGTACAAAATTTCTTATTTTCTTTTTCAAATATTAAAGTTGTGAATTAATAACAATTTATTTTTAACGTATTAAAGTATGATTTATAAAACTTGAATGGATTAAAGCATTAATGTTTTATGTACCTATTAGACTTAATTAATTTTTATCGTCCAAAAAGTTCAACTTTTATACATTGATTTTATGTTGTGTTAAATTTTAAAGATATAGTTATTTTACTATTAATATAGTTTATGCAAGGAATAAGAGTTAGGCAGCAAAAAGGACCCCCTAACCCCTGAATAGACTAAATCCATTAGTTCTACGACTTAAGTTACATAACATAAATAAAATGCATTCTTGAAAAGTTTAAGCACTAAAAATAAAACCATTCTTCAAGATCATGATGTAAGTAAAACCAGTTTGAACAATCAATCATCGGGATAACTCTATCTCAGTCATCCCAAGCAAACCTTTATGCAGACAGTATTACAGACTATTACAAAACAACAAAAATCATTAATTTAATCGAACTAGTAAAGACCTAACTATAGACCTAAAAAATTCGTACCTGCAGCACTTGTCACAAACAAACTTATCCTTTGCATTCAAAGTCTGTGTCGAACTAAAATTTTTCAAACAGCTTGTTATTGAAATATTCTGTTTAATATCAAGGCTCAAGTTGAAAACAATAACATCAACTCATGATAATTTCATAATAAAAATAAATGAAAATAATAACATCAGCTCATGACATTTTCATAATAGCAATAAACTAAAACAATAACATCAGCTCATTATCATTTTAGGACATGGCAATTTCATCGTTTTATGAACAGCACAAAAAACACAGATATCAAAATGTGTCCATCAAAATTATAGCTAAATTACACCAACATAACAATTTTCCAAAACTAAAATTTAGGTTTCTTTAGTTTGTAAAATTGAAACAAAAAAGTTATAATCAATTTCAAGATAAACAAAAGATAGATCAATTAATAATAACAGGAGCCAAAAAGCAATAAAAGAACCTGCAAAATCTCCTACCTAGCCAATGCACAAACAAGCCAAACAAAGCAACCATCTTAAAGCTTAAATCCCTTGACATAAACCAGAAAAGAAATAGAAATTTAGAAATACAAAAAGTGCAGAAAGCAGAATAATATAACAGGGTAAAAGAAGACACAGAGTCCATAAATTTCTAGATGCACATAGCAGGGGTGAAACATTCATCTTTTTGCATTTCTGCAAAGTTCGGCCATTTCTTTACAGTTTACACACAAAGATAATGTTAATATTCTATCTCCTGATTGGCTTTTCTAGCACAGCAGAGAAGAAGAGCTCATCCTCAAGTTTATTCGTCTTGGGTACCACTTGCCACCACAAGTTAAAATTGCATATTCAAGCTTTTAGTAGACAGTAGTCGTTAAACTAAAACTTGTTATAATTACTTTTTTTATGGTGTTTAATTAAGGATTCAAGACTATTTTTACCCTATATTCACACAGACGTGAACTTAATTGTGCATATCTTTTTTTTTTGATAAGTTGTAGATGTTATTGGAAAAACTGGGAGCTAAAAGCAGGCTAACCTAGCAACATAGCATAAGATACAAGACCACCAGTAGAATAAGAGCATGACCTACTAACAACTCAAGACCCCGTCAACCCACACAAAACTCAACAATACAAAACCAAAAAAAGCAGGCCTATTCCCTATTAAGAACAACAGCAACCAGTACCAAGCTACATGAACCAAACCAGTAGGAATATCAATAAACGTAAATACATGATCTGTTAATTAGAGTAACACATCAACAAACAAAACACCCCAAAATCAGTTGTGCAGATCTAAGTATATAGTGTTGTATATGAGTTAAAACCTAATCATAAATAAAAATATTAAAGGCAGGTGGAGCTATATAGTTCACTAAATAATTCAAAGAATTAAGAAACTAGATAAATATAAAACCAAAGAGTTTTGAGTGAGAATTGGGAACCGACCTTACTATGAATTAGAATCCAGCAATCGCCCCTGTCATTGTGCTTTACAAAATCTTTAAGATCAAAGATTTGGGGGTTTGAAGCCATCTCTCACTTCTGTAACTAAATCAAATCAAATCCCATCAGCAAAAATATCAAGAAAATAAGAAAAATATTGTAATTTTTGTATATAAATGGCTCTTACGTTAGAAATAGAGATGGAGAGAGAGAGGAGTAAAAAATAGGGAAGCCGACTTAAGCTATGAGCTAAGCTTCTTTAAAAGGTTAAACTTTGAGCACACACACTCACCCTATATATATATATATATATATACCAATTTTTTTTTTTACAATCTACTTCAGATATTTATAATTTTAATACTAATTTAGTTCATGCCTTTGTTTCTCGGGTACCAGTCTCCACAACAAAGAGTTAAAAAAAAATTAAAAAAGAAGACAAATTTATTTCTTAGTGCAGTATAGAACGGTGTTCAAGAGGAGGAGGATATTCGAACTAGATCGCATTTTCAAGTTCATAAAGATTAAAATCCAAAGAAATTACATAAAAGAAATGGAAATTAAAACAAAAAGTAAGATTAGTGATGAAGTTATACCTTGTTTGAGCATTGAAGTAAGTTTCTTCAATTATGTAGTAAAGCTAGAAGAGAATCGGAAGGTTTGAGGATTATTTAATGGTGAAGTAAAGAAAAAGGTAGGAGAAGTCAAAGGAAAAGATAATGAGATTTAGGGTTTCATCGAAGATTAATAGATGAGCTGGAATCTTATTTTTTGCTGTTGGAGAGAGACTTAGGGCTTCTTTTAGGTAAATTAATTTCAGCAAATTATTTTTTAAGGGTTTTTACGAGATGGGTTTAAAGGGCAAAAGAAAAAGCAGGATATATTCCCGCACGTAGCTTGGCAATTAGGGACCGAATTTTTTAGTTTCAGGGACCGTAATTTTTTACCTTATTTTCGGGCCCAAGAGATTGGATGAAGGAAAAAAATTCCGGTCTCTATTATTATATATTTAGGGACCGAAAATTTTTACCTTCATTAATTTTGGTTACTAATACCCCTTTTTCTTGTAATGATAATTTTTTTTTAATTTTTTGATCTAATTTTAACTTTTGAAATACTGGTCTTTCTAATAATATATGGTCATTTCTCATTAAATTTTTTTAGTTTTTAATAAAAAATTGATGTATTAAAAATTTTATTTTATAATTATAATTTTTTTATCTAAATTAGTTACAATAAAAATAATTTAATTGTATCTATGTTTAATTTTTTTAAAATAATATATTATAACATTATACACCTAATATAGTATATAATAGTACAAGCTAATACAATTTTTTATCAAACATTGTATAATATAATATAGGCTAATATTATACAGGCATATTTAGTTCATTGTATTGTATTAGTTTGTGTACCATTAACCTGCATAGTATTAATTTGTATAGCATTCGCCTGTGTTATTGTATATTATTAGTCGTAATGTATTATTGTATACTATTAGTCATAATGTATCATTTTTTTACTCAAATTGTATTAGTCGTAATGTGTTATTTTTTAAAAATTTGAAAATAGATACAATTAAATTATTTTAACTGTAACTAATTTAGATAAAAAATTATAATTATAAAATACAATTTTTAATACATACATGAATTTTTTTATTAAAAAATAAAAACAATTTAATGAGAAATGATTATATATTATTAGAAAGACTGACATTTTTAAAGGAAATATTAGATAAAAATTTGAGAAAATCTAAACAATGAATTTGACCAAGTATTTGAGCAAAAAATGAAATAATTTATCAATTATAATATAATTTTTGTATACATTCAATATTATACATTCAAAAAATGAAATAATAGCTATTAAATTATATATTCAATATTATTAGTTTGAAGATTTGGTTGCAGTGTGGTGGTGGGGGCAATAGCGACAACGGCAGCGATGATGATGGTAGTGGCGGTGGGGGCGGTGTCTGTGGCAGTGGCGACGATGATGGCAGTGGAGTGTGGTGGTAGTGGCGGTGGTAGTAGGGGCGGTGTGGTGGTAAGGGCAGTGATGGTAGTGGCAGCGGTAATAATAACTACAACAATAGTGGCAGCGATGGTGGCGACGATGGTAGCAAGGGTGGTGGTAGCACCGATAATGGTGGCAGCGACGATGGTAGTGGTGGCAGTGTGGTGGTGGGGGTATGGTGGTGGCAGTGGCGATAATGATGGTGGTAGCGACGGCGACGGCGGCAACGATGGTGGTGGTGACGATGTGGCAGCGACGGCGATGTGGTGGTGGCTGTGTGGTGGTGGGAGCAGTGGCAGTGGTGGTGGTGGTAGTGGCGATGTTGGCAGAATGGTATTTAGTATTAATACGATGCTTATCATATTACACAAACCTAAGGGTTTATGGTGTAATATTTTGTATAGTATATATGAAATAATAATTTGACTAAGTATTTGAACAAGTAATTAAGCAAAAAATGAAATAATTTATCAATTATAATATAATTTTTGTATAATAGCTATTAAATTATACATTTAATATCATTAGTTTGAAGATTTGGTTGCGGTGTGGTGGTAGGGGCAGTGGTGGTGGTAGTAGGGGCAGTGTTTGTGGCAGCGACGGCGATGATGGTAGTGGCGGTGTGGTGGTAGGGATAGTGTGGTGGTAGGGACGGTGATGGTAGTGGCAGCGACAATAATAACTACAACAATAATGGCAGCGGTGGTGGCGACGATGGTGGCAGGGGTGGTGGTAGCACCGATAATGGTGGTAGCGATGATGGTAGTGGTGGCAGTGTGGTGGTGGGGGCGTGGTGGTGGCAGTATGGTGATGAGGGTGGTAGCGACAATAATGATGATGGTAGCGGGGCGGTGGCGATGGTGGTGGTGACGATGTGGTGGCGGCGGCGATGTGGTGGTGGCGGTGTCGTGGTGGGAGCGGTGGTGGTGGTAGTGGCAATGTTGGCGGGATGGTATTTAATATTAATACGATGCTTATCATATTACACAAACCTAAGGGTTTATGGTGTAATATTTTATATAGTATATGTGAAATAATAAAACCTATTGTGTATTATATTATTCTCACATTGATTTTTCAAAAAACTTTTGAAACACTATACTTGTATTAGCTTGTATTATATTATACTATCTCATGTGCAATATAGAAAACTAAATGTGTTAATACTGTACAGGCTAATACTATACAAATTAATACTATATAAGCTAATACAATACAGTGAACCAAATGTGCCCATGGTGTATTATATTATCCCATATTAATTTTTCATAAAACTTTTCAAATACCATACTTATATTAATTTGTACTATATTATATTATTTAATGTGCAATACAAAAAACCAAATATGACCTACAAGTATAAACACAAGGAGAAACAAAATATTTTCTCACACAATTAATATATATATATATATATATATATATATATATATATATATATATATATATATGAGACAATAAGATTTCAGTTAAAATTGAAGTTCATAATTTTCTCTAGATATTTTTATTATCAGTAATTTAAAAGTCGGTATTTCTTTTTCATTTTTTTACCATCTTAATATACAATACATATGAACTTTATATAATACTCTCTTCATTTTTTTTATCAGTCATTTTTGTTGTTTTTACTAGAATTAAAAAATAATAAATAGATTTAAATTTAGTACTAAATTACGTGATTAAAACTAAATTATCAAATTTAATTGGTTTTGATTTTATTAAAAAAGAAAAAAATTAAAAAAATAAATTAAATTATATTAAAAATTTAAAAATAACATATAAATAAAATTTAAATTTTATTAAAAAATAATCGATAAAAAAAATAAAAAGAATAGCTGTTGGGAAGGCTGTGCCTGACAATTTAAATTAGGCCCCCTGTACACAAAAAGCTGTACAAAGAAAATTTTTTATAACCTGGAAAAAGCAACATCTCAACTGCCACAACTATATTGTATATAACATCTCATAAAAAAAATATATATAAAAAGAAAACAAAAAGAAGGAAGCAAACAAAGACATTAAAAACCCTCATGTCGAATTGTCATGCTCGTATAGCTGGTTTGTGACCGATCAACAGTCAATTACACACCTTCATGATGTGGCAGCTGTGCCTGATCGAAACTGGCAATTGTATTAAGTGTATTAAGTGTATCCTAAATTAATTACATGCACGATTATCAAAATTTATACCAAAATAATAAACTCATAACAATAAAAAAAAATTTCAAAATGTAAAACTGATTAAATTTCGAAAATTATACTCAAAAGTTATTTTTACCGGAACTAATCAAGAAAATCACAATCTTTTTTTTGCTAACATTCCAGCTCGGCACATAAACTCACATGTAGGCAGATATATCACCAAATTATATGTGCCATGTTAGATTGATACTTGAAGTGATAACTAGATTGAAATAACATGTTAGATTAAAATGTGAACCATATTACTTGATTAGCTGAGATCTAGCGAAGTAAAGGCAAAAGGGGATTTTTTTTAACATCCTTATAATTTTATGTTAATTTTAGAATTGGCAACTGTAATTTATTCTTTCTTACTATTTGATCTCCTTCAATTTTTTTTTCATCTTCCATCATATTTAAAATTCGACCCCCTTTTAGTATATTCTCCATTTATCCTTGTTAATTAGTATATACTTATGCGAGTCTGACGTATCAATTTTGCATATGATACATGGCTTTCATTGAGTCATGCTTATCTAAAGTGCCAACTCGAATTTGGACTAATTATTGATGATAATTTTTTTTTAAATTAACTTATTTTTGCATAAAATTTTTTATTATTATCAACTTGTTATTTTAATATAAATCCAATAAGTATGATTGAGATTAACCGGTATATCCTCCATTGTTGATAGAAATTGAAAAATTAGAGAAATCCCATTCATATGTTATTTGGTATTAAATAATTACATGTCACAATTTGAAATGCCAGATATATAGATAAAAGACATTTATGAATTCAAATAAGAGTCTATGTTCATGCATCTAAACCAAATTACAGTTGACGATAAGTGTGAAATATATATGGTTTTTGATATGTTTTTAGTTAAGTTATTTAGTTATTTTGGTTTGATTTAGGTTAATTTAGAGTTAATTTGTTAATATTTATGTTTTTGAGGTTAATTCTGTGTTTTGTTTGATTTTCAGGTTTAATTTGACATAAAAGGGCTTAAAGTGTGAAAAGGGCAAAGTTTAGGGCCAAAAGTGCAAATATGAAGAATTGATGCAAGACAATTTGACGTCCAGTCCAGAGCATTGAGACGTAACCACGTGAAATTATTGAAGAACTTCACACGTGGCCACGTGAAGAACAAATCATGTTGAGTCGTGACCATGTGATAAAGAATGAAGGAATGAAGCATTAGAAGCCATGACCATGTGAAAGGAGAAATGAAGAAAACCATGAAACACGTGACCACGTGTGAGGAAGAGTTAATCCACACGTGACCACGTGTGAAGGAATGCTTATAGAACACGTGCCCATGTGTGAAGGAAGAAGAAATGAACCGTGGCCACGTGATGCTATTCCCATTGCGCGAAGGATTTTATCGAGATTTTGAGCAGAATTACTTCCTATTTGATTCTAAGAGTTTAAGAAGGAATCCATGTCTTCTTTTGCCTATAAATAGCAGTCCAAAACACAGAAGAAGGATCATCAATCTTCATTATCAAGCCTTAGAATTAATCTTTAGAATTAAGCTTGTTTTCTTAGTTTTTACAGTTTTTACGTTCTTTGTTTTTACAGTTTTTTTTCAAAACATTGTTTTTAGTTTTAAGAATGGTTTGTGAGTAGTTTTCTTTACTTTTGCTAAAGGATACTTGAATCCTTGACTTGTATTGTTATGACTTGAGTTTGTTCTTCAATTTTAATACAAGTTGATTAATTCTTAGTTCTTAAAAATAGTCTTGTCTTTGCTCAATTTTAAGTTGATTATTAACTTGATTAAGAATTGGTTAATTAATTGGTTTAAGTTGATTAATGATTTGCATGCTCTTAGGTTAATTTAGTTGGATTAATGCATGGTTATAATCTGAATAAGCTATAATTGTGTGTTAATTTGAGTAAGTTAAGATTAAGAAAAGGGTAACCAAGAATAGGTGAAAGTTAAATCTCTTGAGAAAGGCTTTAATAGACATCTAGGAGACTTAATTCAGTTCTTTATGCTAAGTATTGAATTGTTCTGAATAAGAGAGTTTTAATGCTTGGAATGATAATCTTGAATAAAGTTGTCTGGGTTTATTAAACTGAATTTTCCATAATCACTTGTATGTTTTCTTTTAAATTAAGTCATAGAAATATTAGTTAAGGTGGATAGTCCTTTAGTGAAAGTTGTCTTTATCATTGATTTTTAACTCATTCAATTTACTTGCTTTCAAAAGATCTCTTACTTACTTTAGCTTTTTCAATTGTTTTAACTTAGTTTTAAATTCTTGTTTTCAAATCATCACAACTTTGGGATTTCTGGGATTTCTCCTCTCTTTACACACAAAATTGGTTTTGAAATTGAAATAGCACATACAAGCACAAGTTTCCCTTGGGTTCGATATTTTGGGTCATAATCTTATTTCCCTATATTACTAGCAGATCTAGTATACTTGCTAGACACCGGTCAGTCAACGATGCCTTGAGTACAAGGTGGATACTTTCATTGCCCAATCGGGCTATGTGGTGTCTTCGCCTTTACCTTCACCATGATCTTAGGGGAGTTTTCTTTCCTGTATTCTTTAGTTTGTTTCTTTTTGTTTTTGTTTTGTTTCTTCACATTGAGGACAATGTGTGTTCTAAGTGTGGGGGAATAAAATATGTTGTATGTTGTATGTTTTGTTTCACATTGTTATTTTTGTTTGGGTGTGTATCTTTTTCTTTATTTAGACTAAACTTTTTAGTAAGTTTTCTTATAAGTATTGCTCTCAATTGATTATAATATAGGTTGTTATGTTGAGTCATTTTCCTTTTTTGCTCATTTGATTAGTTTTTCAAGGCTTTTGGCATGTGTTTTATGTTGTCAAGTTATCTCTTTTTACTTCTTTCAACATTTTAGGTTATTTAGTTTCTTTACTAACTATGCTTTAAGGTTAAAATTTGATCATTTAGTTTAAGATTTTAGGATTTTTGTTGCCTTATGGAAACTATAGCCATAATACTTACCTTTACCTTTCAATAATGGATGAGGACTAGCAAAAGCAAAATAAAAATTAAACAAAATAAAGTAAGATGCATATTTAAAAGTTTAATAAAGTATGGGATGGAGCGTAAAACGCACCCAATACTACATTCTCTTGCTACTCATGGGATAGAGTCTAAAAGTATACCCATGCTAAAAAAAAGAAGAAAAGAAAAAAAATGCAGTCTAAAAATGCCATGAGATTGGTTTAAGGGTATGAGTGCTTGGATACTGTCCTACAAGGCAACTATAGTTTTAGAATTTTAAGTTCTATGATCAATATTCTCTCTTGAGCATGGTTAGTCTTGAGACTTTATATTCTTGATGTTAGGTTTAGTAAACTTAGTTGACTTGGTAATTTATAATGCATGTTTTAAGTTTTGATTGACTTATATTTTAAGTGTTTAAGGTATTTGACTTCATCTCAATCTTATTTTAAGTGAAAATTGAGCAATGCTTTATAGTATAACTTCCTTAGTTTAACTTGGGATTAAATTTTCTCACTTTTCTCTTGCTTGAGGACAAGCAAGGTTTAAGTGTGGGGGAATTTGATGCCTTGTAAAATGTCTACTTTTTAATATGTATTTTCTTATGTTTAAGTAGTTTAAGTATGTAATATTATGTGTATTTTGTGTGTTTATGTTTAGTTTATACATTTATGTGTGTTTTTAGGTTAAAGTTGGTGTAAGTGCGAAGTAAAGTGAAGAAATGGTGAAGATTCAAGGTGAAGATCACGAGTCGTGAAGTGGCTCACGACTCGGACTGGAGTTTACGAGACGGATGGAAGATTACGAGTGAGGCAGATAAGATTTGTTCACGAGTCAGCATGAACATCACCAGTCGGCATGAGGTTCACGATTCGGCATGAACATCACGAGTCGGCATGCAGTTCATGAGTGAAGATAGTTTGATGGAGTTCACGACTCGTGAAGATGTTCACGAGTCGAACATGATGTTTGTTCCTAAATGATGCCATCTTTCTGCACATTATTTTTCAGCCAAGCATTATGACCCTCCATGGCAACTTTTTACATTGAAAACCATTATGAAGAGACATGTTCATAGAGTTTTCCCTCTATAAATATGGATGGCATTAACTGAAGAAGAGGAGAATCAATGTTTTGTTTTTAGAAATATAGTTATTATTTTGGATAAATATTTTTACTTAGTTTTTTTTAGTAGATGATTACAAAGGGATAAAGCCAAAGGAACATGAGATGAGTTTCTTTCTCTTGTTTTGTCTTTAATTCAATTATATACTTTGGCTAGTTTTCTTTGTACATTATAACTATGCACTAGTATTTGTTTAAGACATGTTTATTATTATTATGAATGAAGTACGATTTACATCCATTTGTGTGCTTTGATTTGCTATGTATGATTGGCCACCATATTTGGCGAGCTAGTCAATTTATTCACAATGAGAATTGGAATTCTTTGATGGAAAAACAAATGAATGTACTTGAAGCATTGAATTCACTTAGAGATAAGGAATTCACTTTGAGGGGTTAAAGAATTGGCATAGAGCTTCATAATTTTTGTTTATCTCTATAATGACACGAGAGTGCTTGTAGACTCTAAATGAAAACATCTTTACTGACAACGAGAGTTGCTTTAAAGAATCTTGGCTAAATTCTCCAGTCACTTTATTTATACAATTACCTGTACTTGTTCTTAAATGAATTACTATTTCATATTTTTAATGTATGTTCATACTATCATTTAAGTCATCTTTAATCCAAATTAATTTAATATATCCAAAGTAGTTTAGATATTTAGTCAATTGCATAATCTTTACTTTATTCGTTACCTATCCATCTACTCTTTGTGATTTCAATACAAAATTTACATCGTTCCCCTTGGAACGACACCCTACTCTGTTGGATTTTAACGGTTACATGCATCACATACATGAGCGAAATTTTAAAATTTTTAACCATTGGATCTGATCTTGCCATGAATACACAATATAACTATATGAGAATAAGAAAAATCACCTTTGATTTTTGTTGAACAGTTGATTTTACTTCGCATCGGGTTGTCTCAAACCACAGTGTCCAAAATCGAACACCTCCAATGAGTAATCCACACTAGAGAGGGGTAAATTGAACCAACAAATTGGTGTTTAACTAGGGCTGGCCGAAATTCCCAAGAGCTAGCTTAGGAGTTGGCGCAAAAGGGAGAGAGAGATTAAGAGAAAAGACTTTTTTTTTTTTAATCACTTAATCCTAATTCTCATTAGTTGGCCTTTTATAGTTAGGTTAAAATTCCAACTCCTTAATGAGATTAGGCTCTTTAGAATTACTGGAGAATTATTAATTGGGCCTCTGGAATTAATTATAATCATTTGGGCTTAATTAAATCGAATTTAAATCTTTTCATAAAAGTCTATGCACAAAACCCACAAACTAGGCCCTTTGTGCAACTAATTGGATTTAAATACCCAAATGGATTCCAAATCCAACCAAATTAAATATGTGGGTTTCATAAAACTTATGTAACATATATAAATTAATTTGGTCCATTAAATAGGCCATTAAGGCCTTCTGTTTTGAGGTAGACGTGTGGCCCTTACAGAAGGGCTTCCGCCAACTGCTTCATTCCTCTGGCCTTTAATAATTGCTTCAATGGACTTATTAATTATTATACCAGTACTATAACACTTATAGTAGTCCTAAAACACTTATAAGAAAATAATAATTAATCATGAAATACATTATTTCAATTAGGTCCAATTTTGCAGAACATTTCTCAAAAGTTCCGCGGATAATTTTATTTGATCATAATTAATTAAACTCTTTAATTAATTATTATCATATTCTCTTCTATACCTTTATAATAATATCAAATATTATTATCCTTTTGATTTTACCATTTTACCCTTTTCTCTATATGTGTGTGACCTATTGGGTTCCTGTCCATGTTGGCAGTATAATAAGTAATTGTGAGTTCTATTCAAAATTCACATGATTTAAACTCCTTTAAATCATCTTATCAATCCCTATTGATACTTTTGATACATCATTATACAAGTCATGATTGGCCTCTAGCAAGACATCATGACTACCCAAATGTTACGAAAGTCATGCGGTTTGACTGTACCCTTCCATAGAAACAGTTACCGTGCAATTACTCCTTTCACCACTCTTATCTCAATTAGATTTTGAGTATGGATTTCTGTCAACTCATATAAATCTAATTATGTATGTTCTATTAATTTAACCATTGTTCCTAAAATACCCTTCATGGATCTTCATCCATCTAGGCATATTACTCTGGCCAGAGATTCTCTGAACAAGGCAATTATAGAATCATGCGAGATAACTTCCCTTGTTAAATCTAGGATGGTGAATCCTTTGTCAATCACTCAACTATCTTCAAGTAGGTCATGATATACCCAATCTCCTAACTATGTTCACTCCCAGTTGGAAGTAATCAGTTATGGAGTCAAAGTATACCACTTGCTACTTAAGATAACTTTGGTGATCTCAAGTCTAAGGATACTTGCACAATCGCTATGAAGAGATTCCTTACTGATATAGATTTAATATCCATGTGAGGATTCTCTTTGCAGGTCTCCAATGAACTTGTTCTTCTAACAAGCATCCATATGTTAACTTTGATTATCTTTCATAATCACAGTTATGAGAACCACTGCTTGAACCATTCAAGAAGCATAACATGTGCTAGTCTGTCCGAATTAACAATGTCCTATCTTGTTAATTCTATGACTAGAGATATTTAGATATTAACACATTTGCATGCAATAGACATCTCACATCGTGAACACCTTCATGATTCCCTTTGCACTGTGTTTATAATATCTAGCACTTCATTTATTAATTTAAGATTTACAAACTCATGTATTCAAACATAGCATTAATAAATGAGTGATGCCTTTTATTAAGAATATAAATTTCATACATATGAAAAACATCCCTGTTACATGGGCTCTAGGGCATACTCTCTAACAATCTCCCACTTGCACTAGAGCCAATCACTCATATGTCTCAGACCCATGCTATTTATAATGTGATTATGCTTAATCTGGGAAAGTGCTTTAGTGAGGGGATCCACCACATTGTCATCTGTGGGAACCCTTTCTATTTTCACATCATTTCTTGCTACTATTTCCCTTATGAGATGGTAGCGTCTGAGAACATGCTTGGATCGCTGATGAGACCGTGGTTCCTTTGCTTGCGCAATGGCTCCATTGTTGTCACAATATAAAGGAATCGGATCAACAATGCTAGGCACCACTCCTAGTTTGGTTATGAACTTTTTGATCTAGACTGCTTCTTTGTCTGCTTCTGAAGCAGCAATGTACTCAGCTTCCGTCGTGGAATCAGCAGTTGTTTCTTGTTTGGAACTTTTCCAACTAACTGCTCCTCCTCCCATTATGAACACATAACCAGATTGTGATTTACAATCATCTTTGTCAGATTGGAAGCTGGCATCTGTATACCCATTTACTTCCAAACTGCCCTCTCCATATACCAAGAATATATCCTTAGTCCTTCTCAAGTACTTAAGAATATTCTTGACAGCTGCCCAGTGTTCCTCTCCACAACTGGATTGGAATTTACTTGTGACACTCAAAGCAAATGCTACATCTGGACGTGTACATAACATAGCATACATGATAGAACCAATTGCAGATGCATATGGTATTCTATTCATGCTCTCTCTATCCTCTAGTGTCTGTGGACACATAGACTTAGAAAGGTGTTTCCCATGCACCATGGGTATAAACCCTTTCTTAGAGAGATCAATATTAAACCTCTTCAATACTTTATCTATATATGTACTCTGAGAAAGACCTAGCAACCTATTGGATCTATCTCTATAGATCCTTATTCCCAGAATATAGGATGCTTCTCCAAGGTCTTTCATGGAGAATTGCTTGGATAACCATTTTTTAACAGATTGGAGAAGAGAAATGTCATTTCCAATGATTAATATGTCATCTACATATAGAACTAGGAAGACAATTGCACTCCCACTGACCCTTTTATACACACAAGGTTCATCTTCATTTTGTGAGAAACCAAACTCTTTAATTGTCTCATTGAATCGTATGTTCCAGCTCCTAGAGGCTTGCTTCAATCCATAACACATCCTCGGTTAGATTTCCATTAAGGAAAGCTGTCTTCACATCTATTTGCCAAATCTCATAATCATAATGAGCTGCAATGGCTAAAAGTATTCTTATAGACTTAAGAATCGCTACAGGAGAAAAAGTTTTGTCATAGTCAATACCTTCTTTTTGACGATAACTTTTTGCTACTAAGCGAGCTTTATAAGTAACTATATTACCTTCCATGTTAGTCTTCTTTTTGAAGACCCATTTGCACCCTATGGGTTTTATCCCTTTAGGTGGTTGAGTTAAAGTCCATACTTTGTTCTCATACATGGAGTCCATTTCAGACTCATAGCCTTAAGCCATAAATCACGTTCTGAACTGTTCAAAACTTCTTGATAGCTTATAGGCTCATTGTCCTCTACTACAATTATGCCTCTATCTGAATCAATGTGAAATCCATATCTCACAGGGATAGAATGCATCCTAGTAGATCTTCTAGGATTTTGTGTATAATCAGGTTCAACTGTAATCTCATCATTATGAAATTCAGTTTCGGGTTCAATCGGTTGATCATCTTTTATTTGTGGGTCTTGAACTTCACCAAGTTCAATTTTACTCCCACTGTCCTCTCGTAGGAGAAATTCTCTTTCCAAGAAGACAGCATGCCTTGAAACAAACACCTTTTGTTCTAAGGGATGGTAGAAATAATATCCAAACGTTTCTTTTGGATATCCCACAAATAAACATTTGTCAGACTTAACATCCAGTTTGTTTGACATTGTCCTCTTCACATAAGCAGGACAACCCCATACTTTCATATGAGAAAGCGTGGGTTTCTTGTTATTCCACATCTCATATGGAGTAACATCAACCGATTTACTAGGAACTCTATTTAACACATAAACAGCAGTTTCTAGTGCATATCCCTAAAAGGACTTAAGCAAGTCTGCTCGGCTCATCATTGATCGAATCATATCTAATAGTGTTCGATTTCTCCTTTCAGATACACCATTGTGTTGTGGTGTATATGGAAGAGTCCATTGAGATAAAATCCCATTATCTCTAAGATAATCCTGAAACTCTTGACTTAAGTATTCTCCACCTCGATCTGATCTAAGTGTTTTAATACTTTTGCCAAGTTGTTTCTCAACTTCATTTCTGAACTCTTTGAACTTTTCAAATGCTTCAGACTTATATTTCATTAGATAGATGTATACAAACCTGGAATAATCATCAATGAAAGTAATGAAGTAGGAGTAACCTCCTCTGGCATGTGTAGTTATTGGACCACATACATCTGAATGTATTAAGTCCAAAACCATTTTGGCTCGTTCTCCTTTACCAATAAAGGGAGCTTTGGTCATTTTTCCCAATAAACAAGATTCACATGTATCAAATGATTCATAATCAAATGATCCCAAATCACCTGACTTGTGTAATTTGGTCATGCATTTTTCATTTATATGGCCTAAACGACAATGCCATAAGTATGAGGTATTTAGATTATCATGTTTCATTCTCTTGGTATCCACATTATGTACTTCTTTAATTAAATCAAGAACAAATATACCATTCTCAATGATAGCTTTTGCATAAAACATATTGTTCTTAAAAATGTAACTACATTTGTCCTTTAAAGAAATATCATAATCGTTCATCAAACGACTGAAAGAAATAATACTTTTGGATAAAGCTGGAACATAATAACAATTATTTAATTCCAGTACTAATCCACTAGGAAGAGGTAAATAGTAAGTCCCCATAACTGTTGTAGAGATGTTCTGTCCAGTAGCTGACTGCAAACGTATCTTTGCCTTTCCAACTCTTCTAAAGCTTCTAAGCCCTTGTAGATCATTACATAAATGAGATCCACATCCGGTATCTAATACCCAAGATTGTTTTGAAGCAATAGAATAATTATTAATTTCAATCATATGAATACCTGAAGTAGAAGCATCAACTTGCTTCTTCTCCTTGAGAGAATCTAGATAGGCCTTGCAGTTACGCTTCCAATGACCATCCTTTCCACAATGGAAGCAAGTTCCTTTGGGATTCTCTTTCTTGGCAACCTTGTTCTTGGAGATCCCACCATTCTTTGGCTGTGCCTTGGTTATCTTCTTCTTCTTCTTCTTCTTCTTCTTCTTCTTCTTCTTCTGCTTCTTGCCTTTAGCAGAAGTGACAACTATGATAGTTTTTGGATCCTTCTTAAATGATCCATCAGCTGTCTTGAGCATATTGATTAACACAGGAATGGATACTTGGATCTTGTTCATGTTGAAGTTAAGCATGAAAGGTGCATAACTTGGAGCCAACGAGTACAAGATTAAATCTATGTATAGATCATTATCCATAACATAGCCAAGTCTACTCAAATGCTCAATATACCCATACATCTTCAATGCATGAGTAGTAGCTAAAGTGCCTTCCACCATTTTGCAGCTAAATAGAGCTCGAGCAATCTCATATTGCTCAGTTCTAGCCTGAGAAGAATAAAGCTCCTCTAGATGCAAAACGATGGTTCTAACATCCATCATTTCATGTTGCTTCTGAAGCTTCGAGGACATAGCACCCAGCATCAGACATGCTGCTGCTTCACTATCCTCCATGTATTTTCGATAAATGCCTTTGATCTCATCAATGGCATCATCTGATGGAAGTGGTGGTGGATCTTTATCCAAGACATAGTGGATCTTTTCAGCTCTGAGAACAATTCTCACTTGCCTGATCCAGTCAGAATAGTTGTTGCCAACCAGCTTGTTATCCAAGATTGATCGTATATTAATGTTTGATGTGCACATGATGATGACCTAGATGTGAAAAAGAAAAGATATGAGAGTATGTTCATATATATGTATGCATTAATAAGGTCTTTAATTAATCCATTTACTCCCACTATTTTATTGCGAATTAATAGCCCTCACTATATAATCCGAGAAAACCCGATGGTTTTCTTAGTGGGCCAATATCCAATCCTTGATATGTAATTTGACCTTGACTGTAGTCAATAAGCCAAATTCCATATCCTTGAAAGGTAGGTATCTCTATACCAATTGTGTCTCTACACAGCTATTGGATCATTAGGTTATCAACTCTTGATGCATGCATATCATATATGCATTCCCTAATCTTGCCTCTAGAACCATTAGCCTTGACTGTGGTCAACAAACTAATGGGCTAGCTAAGATGACCCATTTAATTAGATTTGAACATATTCGATATAATGTGAGCTTGACTGTGGTCAACAACTCACACTATAAAGAACTCTAGTTCTCCTCAAATTAATGGAAGGGTTATATACCTTAGTATTTGTTTGAGTGTTTTAGTTAATTAAGTCTCATCATACATGGTTGGCATACATTGGTATGCATCCTATATCTATCACATAAATATAAGCATACAAATATGGTATAGTTATGGACTTCACTACATTAATTTTCCCGAGCCAAGAGGGAAATCAAAAGGTCACACCTAGGTAGTATGCATGATTCAAACAAGAAAATAATTACATTATCTTCAAGCTTGTTGGATCTCCATCCAGCCCATCTTGCTCTTTGATATTGGTCTCCATCTCTATTTCTAATTCTAATCTAAGTAATCTAATTACATATTACAATTTGAAATGAAATACAAATAAAAAACAAGTGGCCGGGGCATGAAAGTCCTCATTGGGCCAAAACATGCATTATGCTCAATCACATTGGGCTTTGTCCATAACTAACCATCATGCCAATCATACACCCTTATATGCCTCTCTAATGCATAAAGAAATGGATTACTAACTTTTTTTCAACCTTTGAAACTATATTTTGAGTTATTTTAATGATGTGATCAAATTAGGAAACTTTTTCCATTTTGGAAACTTTCATTTTAGGAAACCTTTTTGCATGCATGTGTTCTTGTCTTAATAATCAATCCAATTGATTATTAATTAATTATAAATAGATTATTTAATTAATTAATCATATTAAATAATTAAAAGAATCAATTTTGGGCTTAAAACAAATGTAGGCCGAAACCCACAGAAGAAAAACCCTAACTGTGTTCACACACAAACTAGTTTTGTGTCTTTTGGACCATTTGGGCATTTTGGAATGAGCCAAGCCCACTCCAGCCCTTAAAATCCATTAATAAACTTAATTAATATTTATAATATTTAATTTAAATCAGCTCCTTGGGCCCACCAAGTCATTCATTAATTTAAATCAAGTCTGTAAATATAATTAAGCCCATTAAGTGGTTTTAATAAATTAAAATTAATCAAATTAATTTAAGGCCCATTTTAATTAATCCAATTAATTAAAAACACTTTAATATATCATATATATCAGATTTAGAAGATCAAAAGTCGTTCTAACCAAGAACACATGAAGAACACACGAAGAATACCAATTTATCGAACTTTTCGACTAAACTAGTTTTCATGCAAAACTTGTTCGATTTTAATTCCGTTTGATCCTACAGCTTAATATCCCATGTTAAACACATAAAATATCATCTAAATGATTTTTTAATGGATCCACAAGAAATTAAATTAGAACAGCCCCTTAAATCACATAGGGTTTCACACCAAACCCTAATTGGTTTCACGCCAAACCCTAATCACAATCCTTCAAAAATTTCGTTTTTGTTTCCACCAAATTTATTTGATCACACATACAACTAGAAATCAATATTTCTCATTCATGAACAATCAAATCTAATATTTTAAAGTTCAAGAAATAAATAACTCAAAACAAAAACAAAACTTATTCCGCAGAAGAATATAGAATTGTATATCCATGGCAAAACCTTGGCTCTGATACCATGTTGGATTTTAACGGTTACATGCATCACATACATGAGCGGAATTTTAAAATTTTTAACCATTAGATCGGATCTTTCCATGAATACACAATATATCTATATGAGAATAAGAAAAATCACCTTTGATTTTTGTTGAACAGTTGATTTTACTTCACACCGGGTTGTCGCAAATCACAGTGTCCAAAATCGAACACCTCCAATGAGTAATCCATACTAGAGAGGGGTAAATTGAACCAACAAATTGGTGTTTAACTAGGGCTGGCCGAAATTCCCAAGAGCTAGCATAGGAGTTGGCGCAAAAGGGAGAGAGAGATTAAGAGAAAAGACTTTCTTTTTTTTTAATCATTTAACCCTAATTCTCATTAGTTGGCCTTTTATAGTTAGGTTAAATTCCAACTCCTTAATGAGATTGGGCTCTTTAAAATTGCTGGAGAATTATTAATTGGGCCTCTGGAATTAATTATAATAATTTGGGCTTAATTAAATCGAATTTAAACCTTTTCATAAAAGTCTATGCACAAAACCCACAAACTAGGCTCTTTGTACAACTAATTATATTTAAATACCCAAATGGATTCCAAATCCAACCAAATTAAATATGTGGGTTCCATAAAACTTATGTAACATATATAAATTAATTTGGTCCATTAAATAGGCCATTAAGGCCTTCTGTTCTGAGGTAGGCATGTGGCCCTTACAGAAGGGCTTCCACCAACTGCTTCATTCCTCTGGCCCTTAATAATTCCTCCAATGCACTTATTAATTATTATACCAGTCCTATAACACTTATAGTAGTCCTAAAACACTTATAAGACAATAATAATTAATCATGAAATACATTATTTCAATTAGGTCCAATTTTGCAGAACATTTCTCAAAAGTTCCGCGGACAATTTTATTTGATCATAATTAATTAAACTCTTTAATTAATTATTATCATATTCTCTTCTCTACCTTTATAATAATATCAAATATTATTATCCTTGTCATTTTACCATTTTACCCTTTTCTCTATATGTGTGTGACCTATTGGGTTCCTGTCCATGTTGGCAGTATAATAAGTAATTGTGAGTTCTATTCAAAACTCACATGATTTAAACTCCTTTAAATCATCTTATCAATCCCTATTGATACTTTTGATACATCATTATACAAGTCATGATTGGCCTCTAGCTAGGCATCATGACTACCCAAATGTCAGGAAAGTCATGTGGTTTGACTGTACCCTTCCATAGAAACAGTTATCGTGCAATTACTCCTTTCACCACTCTTATCTCAATTAGATTCTGAGTATGGATTTCTGTCAACTCATATAAATCTAATTATGTATGTTTTATTAATTTAAACATTTTTCCTAAAATGCCCTATATGGATCTCCATCCATCTCGGTATATTACTCTGGCCAGAGATTCTCTAAACAAGGCAATTATAGAATCATGCGAGATAACTTCCCTTGTTAAATATGGGATGGTGAATCCTTTGTCAATCACTCAACTATCTTTAAGTAGGTCATGATATACCCAATCTCCTAACTATGTTCACTCCTAGTTGGAAGTAATCAGTTATGGAGTCAAAGTATACCACTTGCTACTTAAGATAACTTTGGTGATCTCAAGTTTAAGGATACTTGCACAACCGCTATGAAGAGATTCCTCACTGACATAGATTTAACATCCATGTGAGGATTCTCTTTGCAGGTCTCCAATGAACTTGTTCTTCTAACAAGCATCCACATGTTAGCTTTGATTATCTTCTATAATCACAGTTATGAGAACCACTGCTTGAACCATTCAAGAAGTATAACATGTGCTAGTCTGTCCGAATTAACAATGTCCTATCTTGTTAATTCTATGACTAGGGATATTTAGATATTAACACATTTGCATGTAATAGACATCTCACATCATGAACACCTTTATGATTGCCTTTGCACTGTGTTTATAATATCTAGGACTTCATTTATTAATTTAAGATTTACAAACTCATGTATTCAAACATAGCATTAATAAATGAATGATGCCTTTTATTAAGAATATAAATTTCATACATATGAAAAACATCCCTATTACATGGGCTCTAGGGCATACTCTCTAACATACTCATCCTATATGCAGCCTAGTGAGACTAAGGGTTCAAATAAATCCCCATCAGTTCTTTCATTACTTTGATGGATCCAGAACTTTCATGGGAGCTAGCTGAATGAACCAAAAAAATAAGGGAGGAGAAATAAGCTAGGGAGGCTTAGAGGAAGAAGTGTTCTTCTCAGTCTACTGCTCAGGGTAAGAAGACTCTAAAATCAAGAGGCTCGTGTTAAGAGCCAGATCGTCTAATGCTAAAGGTGTTTTTATGCCAAATCCTTTGGTCACCCCGATTGCTTCTCTACCATCTGAGAGGTCTAATTTTCCTTCGAATTCTCCTCTTTCTAAAAGGTTTAGTATGTCGGTTGAAGGTGGCTTCTTTGTCTTCTACGATCGGATAATATATGTGGGTCTTAGGGCCTTAGTTGGCATTCCTCTAATTAGTTTTCCTCCAGTCAATGCTTTATCTGTAGCAATCGAGTCTCTGACTATGAAGTCCTTTCTATCTTAGAAGTTTGGTCTTAACTATTCCTTTTAGGATAGTTAGGTATTAGACTTCACTAGTTTTAGCTTCATGTCTGAAAAGAATGTGAGAGATATAGGACTAGTCAGGTCACCAATTAAAGAATGTAGTGAGTTTAACCGCTGCCTCGCTTCTGTAAGTTGGCTTTGATCTCTTTTGCTTTCTTCTTCTCTTTTTTTCTCTCTTTCTCTTTCTTTCTCTCTCTCTCTCTCTCTCTCTCTCTATTTTAATCCTTTCAAATTTGATATATGTAACTTCATTTATTGTGATAGGCTGCTCAAAGGGCCATGTACGTCAATGGTGAGAGTTAAGGTTGGCAGCAAAAACTATCCCAAGTTGCCCAATTGGAAAGCAAGCTAAAGGTCAACCTCGAGATGCTAAGCAAGAAGCATGAGAAGCTTTAAAAAAAGTATGAAAAGCTTAAGAAAAAGTATGAAACTAACCTCTAAGCGATTCGACCAAAACACTCCACTCAAGTGGCAAGCTTGTTAGCTTAGATACAAAAGCTTAAAGTCAAGGTGGCCTTTGTGGAGTCTATTCATGCGGGCTTTCAAGCCAGACTAGACCTTCTTTATAAGTCACACCAAGAAGAGTTGGTGGCGCAGAGGAATCAACTGTTGGACCAAATGGCATAGTCTCAAGATGATCTCATCACTTAGTTTTTGCTTATTTGTGAGCAGTATTAACCAGGTGAGGATTTTAACTTTATAGAGGATCTGACTAGCCAGCCTGAGGCTCCTTTACAAAAAGAAAAGATGATGGAGGCAGTCTCTTGATTGAAGGTGGAGAGACTGGAGATGGGGAAGTTAATAGGCTTTAGATTTAATCATTGTGTGGACTCTTACCATTCTAATTTAGACTAAAATTTGACAAGTTAATAAGCGTTATAATCCAATCATTTTATTAATAATGGTGGCTATTTTAACTTGGAATAAAAATGTTTGAAATGAGAGTAAGATCGATCATTTAATAAAGTATAAATTTCGTCGATCGATTTAGCCATGATTGTGATTTTATTCATTGACCATTTTAGTTAGGATATGAAAAATTATAGCTTAAAGCAAGACATTATTCCATATGATTTTTTAAGACTTTTATATTCCATAATCTAGGGATGTTTGACCCATCCAAGGCTTTAAGTTGTTTGGTGCTTTTGCTTAGGACTTTGAAGATTTCATAGGGCCCTTCCTAATTAGGCATGAGCTTTCCCACCTCTATATTTCGATCCAATATTAGCCTTTTTGAGGTCCAAGTCACCAATGTTCAAGGATCTTATCTTGACTTTGTTATTGTAGTACTTGGCTGTCCTCTGCTTGTAAGCTGCTATCTTCACATAAGCATCTTTTCTCCTTTCTTCTAATAAGTCCAGATCTTGCCTCCTTTCTTGTTCATTATCCCAAGTCAGAGTAGAAAGTTAATCGGATAAGAGGGAATTTTGATCTCTACTGGCATGACAGCTGTCGATCCTTAGACAAAAGAGAAAGGAGTTTGCATGGTTCCAGCTTTTAGCGATGTTCAGTAAGACCACAAAACGCTTTACATCTCTTTAGTCTAGTTGTCTTTGGCTTCCCCCAACCTCTTTTTCAACCCTTTAAGGATCGTTCTATTGGAAAATTCTATCATGTCGTTACTTTGAGGATGGGTGGTTGAAGTGAATCTCAAATAGATCTCCAGATCGGTATAAAAGGATCTAAATGTTGTGTTTTCGAATTGTTTGCAATTGTTAGTGATGAAGACCCTTGGTAAGGCAAACCGGTAGATAATCTCTTTCCATTCAAAGTTTTTCACCCTTCAGTAGTGATTGTGGCTAATGGCTCAGCTTTTATCCACTTGGAAAAGTGGTTGACTGCTTCAACTAAAAACTTTATTTATCGCATGCCTTGTGGAAATAAACCTAAGATATCTAATCCCCATTGATCAAATAGCCAGGAGATTTTGATCGATTACTACTCAAATGCTGGCTATCTGATTATTTATTATAGATTTGGCACTACTAACACCTTTTAACCCTTTCTTAGGCATCCTTGAAAATGTTGGGCCAAAAGTATCTAGCCTGTAAAACCTTTTTGGCTATCGCTCTGCTATCTTTATGGGCACTACAGATTCCTTTGTGGATTTCCCTTATTATGTAATCTCCATGTTCCCTTGAGATACATTTCAACCAGGGATGAATGAATGCCTTTTTGTATAATTCATTCCCAATTATTAAGCAATTTAGCGACTTTCTTGTGATCTTCCTGGCTTTAGCTTCATTTCAGGCAGTTCTCTTGACTGTAGGTATCGAACGATTAGGGTCATCCATATGTCAGCCTCTTAATCTATCTCCATTAGTTTGGCCTTGTTGAGGGAAGACCCGAGCATTTTTGTTGTAGTGATATCCTCTTTAATCGACTCTTTATCTGAAGTAGCAATCTTAGCAAGCCGATCAGTTAACCAAGTTTTTTTTCTTGGTGCTTTCTTTAAGTTCCAAGGTATTCCATCATTTTCTAGATCTTTGATCTCTATTTTGACCTTGGCTAGATATTTTTTCATGTTCTCCCCTTTGGCTTCAAAGTTTCTAAGCAATTGGCTTATCACCAACTATGAATTGCTTTTGATCTTAAGGCTTTCCGGTTGAATCATCTTTACCAGCCTTAAACTTTGTAATAGAACTTTATATTTTGTGATGTTGTTGGATGCTTCAAAGCTCATGCTTAATGCATGCTTGATAGTTATGCCGAAGGGGCCATTAATCACAATGTCTACTCCTCTACAGTTGTTGGAGGCTTTATCCACTATCATTTCCCATGCATCTTTTTTGGGTTTTTTGATCTTTCTTTCTCTTGTGAATTTTGCTACAAAACCTGTAAGAGCCTATGCTTTAATTGCATTTTTAAGCTCATATCTCACATTGAAGGACCTAGCTTGATCACCCACCCCACCATCTTGCCTTTTAGGTTGAGCATCTATAGAATTTTCCTTAATAGTTGGTCCAATTTGACTATGATCGTGTGTGCTTTAAAGTACTGCCTTAGTTTCTTGGTGTATATCATCAGGGCTGTAGACACCATGACCAGAGGCAGCTTAGAATAGGGTTACCTAATGATGAGAAAACAACATATTTATGATATAGAGCACGAATCTCGAAGCTTTAACCTTTATTTCCACATCTCCATAAATGTTTTTATGGTTTTCCATTTTGATTTTCCAAGAGTTTTGAAAATAATTTCAAAAACCTTGAGTTTTAGCCTTTGACAGTGATAGAAAGTCATCTGTCATAGAAGGACGGCCATCTGTGGCTGATTTCCTTCAATTCGGGTCAGACTCAAGGGCATTTTTGTAATTTTAAGGAATTATGTGAGGGATGGCCATATGTTATCCATAGATGCCCGTTTGTGGGGTTATTTCCAGATTTCTCACATTTTCAATTTTAAAAATCCTCGATAATGATTAGATTTTAATGATCTAATCTAGGCTGGATTTCAGGGAACTAAATCTTCATATTCTGGAGAATTAAAGTTGAAGTTGATCTCCAACTCTTCTCTAAATATAAAAAATAAAAGATTAGGGTTTCAAGAGGAGGACTCTCATACTTTGGAAAAGGGAGGCACATTTTTTGAGAAAGAGAAATATGATTATCTATTCTCGAAAGCATAACCTCAAATAATTTCTCACATAAAACACGTATATTTTCTTTGTTCGAACGTGGAAATCAAGATCAAGGCTTGGATCATTATTCCCTAGAGTCACAGAACTAAGAATCCTGAGGGTAATATTCTAGGTTACCATCGCTTTCTCTCTCTAAGTTTACATTCTGTTCATATAGATGATTAGGTTTGTTTATCATGTATAATGCCACGTTTTATTATTTTTGTGTTAATCATTATGCATGTTAAGTGATTATCATTTTGCCATGATGATTTAAAGTTATTTAATATGTTAGAATAACATATTAGGATTTATAAAGACCCCACAGATGGATGTCTGTTAGTGCGATAAATGGGACGTCGTGATTGCTTCTCTTTGGCCCATCTCTCCCTCTCTTGTGGCCATTTGTCTTGCTTTGGGGCATCTGTGACCTCCTGTTTAGCTTCTTTTTGGCATAATTTAGTGTTAGTTTTGTTAATTTAGTTCATTTTTAATGTTTAGGCATATTTTTAATTTAATTTTGCTTTTATTTTTGCATGATCTACACTCAGCTCAATTAATGTTGATTCCTTTTGTGTTTTTTATGTGTTCTAATTTCATTCCTTGATTTATACTATGTTTTATGTGATAATTAATGTGTTTTTGTATTTTTTATTGAGCCATTATTTTTCATGCATTTATGAGTTTTTGAGAGAATTATTTTACCTTAGAGATTCAACCCTTGGATGGTTCCTTTTTATCCTCTTTTACTTTAATCTTTATTATGCTTTTTTATTGGTTTGTTTCATTTATTTATTTTGTACCTTATTTTATTTTTGGATGTATTTCATTTTGGGATGTAATATTGTAGTAAAAAAGGAATTTTTAGCATGTTAATTAATTAAAAGTCATTTAAATGTTTGTCTATAATTAAATTGGGCTTTTCAAATAAAATGGATCAATGTCCAAATTTTTATCTCAAAATGACATGAATAAAAGAAGAGTCTTATTTTCATCACAATTGGCATCACTGATCTTGTTTTTTCTAAATATTAACAAGACTTTTCACCTTTTTTAAATATGTATAAGGGAACCAATATTTTCAAAACAATAACATATCCCGATTTATGTATGTATTTTTATTTTCGGCTAGACGATTTGCTTTTGTAATAAATTTAAGTAGGTTTGTTTGCTTTATTTATTTGATTAATGTGTTTATTTAATTTAAATCATATTGCATTGTGTGAGAAGGGAAGTAGTTGATTAATAAATTAAAAAATTTAATTATAAAAAAACACCTAACCGAGACGCCAAGTAAAAGTGATGTACCGAGCACATTTCTCTATTTGGGCATCAAAAGGTTAAAAATCATTTTTCAATATCCTGTTGGGTGGCGACTTTGTGATACATACCTTTTTGAGCCCACATTTAAAACACCTTCATAGGTTGACCATCAACAATAATTTGGGCCTAACCCTTTTTATTGTGACGTGGCTAGTTTATGAGTTATAGTGAGCCTCATCTAGTCTTTAACCCTAAAAGTGAGCCTTCAAGAACCCAATCGGAATCGAGCAAGCTCTGGTATGCATCACAAGGATAATTATCAATTGTTCGATTGGACTCTTTTTCAATTCTAGTCCTCTTAGCACTTGGCTAACATCATAGATCGATAATTATTGATACCTTTCTTCTTAAACTAGAATAGTTAGTATAACTTCTACAGAAGTAGATAGATACAAGTAAAACTTTTCACCTGGCACCGATTGGCTTAGCAGTGATGGGTTCATCAAAAATTGCTTAACTCCTCAAATGCTTTATAGGAATCTTCATCCCATGTAAAGACATCATTCTTTCTTAACTTTTGAAAGAAAGGCTGAGGAAGAGATTAATCTGCCCAAAGCTATGATATTTCATTCAGCTTCTAGATGTCTTTCAAGCTGACCGAGGGCTGTATGTCCAAAATGGCTCTAATCTTCTTAGGATTGACTTTAATCCCTCTTTCTAACCCATAAAGTCTAGGAATTTTCCTGAAGGCACTTTGAAAGCACATTTCTCTAGATTCAACTTCATCTAAAATAGGTTTAGAGTGGCGAATACCTTATTCAGGTTGGTTGGATGCTCTTCAGGGCTCTTGCTTTTCGCATTCATGTTGTCTATATATACCTTTACATTTTTATCGATTTGCTCCTTAAAAATTTTATTCATCAAATGTTGATAGGTTGCTCTTGCATTTTTCAGCTCAAACGGCATCACCTTATAACAAAAGGTGTTGTCATTAGTGATAAAAAATTGTCCTCGCCTAGTTGAGCAACCACATTAGGATATAATGATATCCAACATAAGCATATAATAAAAAGTAGATGGCATAAAAAATAGTGGCGTCAACTAGTTAATCAATGCTAGGGAGTGGTTGGTTGTCCTTTGGGCAAGCTTTATTCAAATCAGTGAAGTCAACACACATTCGCGGTTTCTTATTCTTCTTTATCTTCTTCATGAGTATAACATTCGCCAACCATTTATGGTATTTGACTTCTCTTATGGTTCCAGCCTTCAGTAGTCGATCGATTTCTTTAGATATGAACTTCTTCTGGTCGGGCATATGCCACCTTAACTTTGGCTCTACAAGTGGGAAACTTAGATCTACATTCAACTTGTGTGTTATGACTTTAAGATCTAAGCTTGGTTAATCATAAGGATCTATATCACTTTCTTCTTCACATTTTCTTACATCCCTGATCTAATCTGAATAGTCTTGCCTTTGGCAAGTTCCCTGATGGTGAGCTCTCCCTTGGGATTCATCCTTAGCCCACCGACCCCTTCTTCTTTCTCAACTCTCGATTCCAATACATAAACCTATTTGGACTCTTTTACCATTGCAATGTAGGCTTCCTTAGAGGCATTTTGATTTCCTCTCAGGATCGCCACTCCATTGTGGGTAGGAATTTTCATCACCATATACCGAGCATTGGTGACAGCTATCATTTAAAATAATAATGGTCTTCCAAATATCACATTATATTTGAAATTTATATTTATCACCATAAATGTGATTCGGCATGTGTGCATTACTGCTTCATTCCCAAGCTCTACAAATAATTTCACTAATTCACTCATAAGATAGTGGCATTCCTAAGTCCAATCAGTAGGGTGGTACACGGCTTTAACTTTTCCAATGGTAGCTTGATCTTCTGATAGGCCTCGAGTGTAAGGACATTAACTGCACTTCCATTGTTAACTAAAATTCTTTTTACTAAAAAGTTTGCGATGTTTGCCTCCACTACTAAGATATTTTTATGAGGAAACTTCAGATCTCCTGCATCTTTAGGGGAAATGGTCATAAGCTGCAACCTTTTAGATGCAGCTAAAAGGTATATGCCTTTGCCCTTCTTCCTCTTATTGATGCTCTCCTCATAAGATGAGCCTTAAGCGATCATTGATTACTCTTAATCTCTGTCGTGGCCTCTTAGAGTCTTGACAGGTGTCTAGCAAGTGTACTAAATTGGCTAGTAATATAGGAAAACAAGATTAAAACCCTTAAATCTTATAGCCAAGAGATTGTGTATTTCAGATTTTCAAACAAATAATATGTGAAAGAATTCCCCTAGTTTTAAAAGAGATTAATTAATTAAACTAAACTAATTTAAGCAATTGAATAAATTAAATGCTAGGACTGAACCAAACTGAATTAAGAATGGAGTTAAATTAAATTTATAATAAAAATCAACGAATAAAGCATTTTTCCTAAGGAAACTATTTGCCTCATCTCTTACTAAAATTGAATCGATTCTAAAATAATAAAAGTTGTTATGGAAAACCAAATTAAAACATACATCTTATTCAAAATATCTTTCTAGAATATCAGATCCTCTAATTAAGAATGATTAAATACTTAGCATAAAAGTCTAGTTTTAAGCTCTTAAACTTTATTTAAATCTTGTTTCGAAACACTTAACTTCCAATTATTCCTAATTCAATTTCTTAAATTCAATATACTTATGATCATAAAACTCTTACTTCAATTTCTGGAGCACGGTAGTAAATTAGCATAAATATAGAAGAATAAAAAATTACATATCATTGATTATAACTTAAATTAATATTCAACCATCTATTCAATACATTGAATATAAATCAAACCATAAGCAAAGATATAATTAAGCACAAGAATTAAGAAACAACAAACTTGCATTAAAAACAAGCTCAATTATGAGTATTACAATAAGAGAATGCGGGTTCAAGTTTCCCTCAATAAAAGTAAAGGACTACTTACTGTTCATGATCAAAAACAAATAAAAGAACGAAAAATTAAATACTATACTCATAAGAGAACTTCTTGTTTGATCTTTTACTCTTGAGGAACAATAGAGAAATAAACTTGAAAAACCCTAAAGAGTAGAGCTCCAACTAAAGAATTCAAGTAAGAATAATAAAGCTAAGTTTATTCTAAGATAAAACTGCCTAACTCGTGATATCTGACTTAAAAACACTTAAAAACCTGATTTCTTAAAAGTCCAGTTGCCACCTAATCACTTGAAGCTGTAAAAACTTCTTAAAAATCATAATTATTGTCAAATGAATCTGGTAAGATTTTTTATGGTCTAGCCAAGTTCCTTCAATCTGCCTCAAAATCTATAATGTGACCCGATAAGACTGTTTCATGGTTCATAGTCCTTAGGTCTTCTTTCATCGTCAAAATTTGATCAGTCTTTTCCTTCGCGAGGTGGATTGCAGAAGCCTATGGGTACGAGGCCTATAAATCTTTTTAAAGAGCCTCTTTGTAGGAGTCTTTTGATCTCCTTTTTTTTAACTCATTACAATCATTCGTGGTGTGGTTTATGTCTTTGTGAAACTGGTAATATTTACTTTTGTCCCTAGAGGCATATGACCGATTTGAATTTTGCTTAGGCTAATTTACTTTTGTGTGCTTCACCTTTATCCACATCAGAACTTGTGATGGAGGAGCATTTTACGAGGTAAAGGTTTTGGCCATTTGCATGGCATTCTAACGTGCCATGCTTACTCTCCTTTCTTCTTTCTTGTTTCTTTGAGGAGCTTACCCTTTTAGGACTTTTATTCCTCCTTTTGTTCCCTCTAATTAGTGGGATTCTGTGCCTTTAATCATTCCACTTGATCGATTGAATGCTATCGGTCTCCAAGAGATATCACTCGCCTTTAGCACATCATTTAACTGGATAAACTATTTTGACCTATCCATTAGATCTGTCAGTTGGCATGTGATGATTGAGTCAAACAATTATGGGCATTTCATATTTCTCACTATGGTTTTTGTTTCTATATCAGGATGTAGATTCTTTATCTTTGATTCTAAAGTTTAAAACCTATTGATGTAACCTCTTAGACTTTCATCAGGTCTGTACACCAGGTTGCATAGGTATTTGACAATTTTAGGAGTTCTGATTTGCACTATAAATCTTGTGACAAACACATCCCTAAGTGACCTAAAGGTGTGGATTGATTTTGAGGGCAAATTATGGAGCTAATCTAAGGCATCACCTATAAGAGTAGTTGGGAATACCCTATAGAATACCATATCATTGAAAGAGTATATATGTATATTAGTTAGATATTTAGAGATATGGCATTTCGGATTAGATTTACCCGTATATCTCAACATCTTTATCTCTTTGAATTTGCTTGGTAGTTTAGCTTCCCTGATCTCTTGATTGAAGGGTGAAATTGTGTTCCCTTCAAAAACTGGCTACCTAGGATGACCAAGATCGAACTTGTTAACTTGGTGTAAGAACCATTACTTATTCTTGTCGAGCACTCCATCTTCATTTTCTTCCTTTGCTTTTTTCACCAATATCCTTTTGGAAGTACACATAAATCCCCGATCATTATTTATATCCAATGAAAAAGATCGTCTTGGTGTGTGAGTCAAGTGGTGTCTCCTCTTAGGGGTGTATATGTAACTGAGATCATAATATACATCAACTAGGGGAGATTGCATTGCTGTATTATAATCAGCATCAACTTCTTCGTATATCTTCACCTTACCCTTTCTTTAATTGGATTCCTAGAACTTTGCTTCTTTCCTCTTTGATCCTTATCCTTGTATTTCTCAACTTGTGTATTCTATGGCTCTCCACCTTGTATCTTTATTAGAGGTTTGGGGCCATTTAGCCTTCTTTAATGTTTCCAAAATCTACTTTCTAAAATCACTCAGGATGGCCTTGAGATCTTTAGCTGTCACTGGAGTAGAATCTGGTTGGGCCATGAGCTCGTTATTAAACCTTGGCAATAGGTTATTACCAGGAGTTATTATTAGAGATCTCATTGGAGGTCTTACTAGAGACCTTAGTAGGCATCTGTGTGACTCCCTTTTAACTTGAGATCTTAGTTGCCTTCTATCGCCATTAAATTGATCCTTGGTTCTAGATTTTAAGTGTTTCGGCATGTGCTACAATGTAAATTTTATTACCCCAGTCTCTAAGACTTAGATAGAGTAAGTAGGGTGTTGAACACTAGGAGTCAATATATGTATAAGTGTTATTTTCTATTGACCGAATAAATACTAAGGTGGATAGGTAATAATAACTTTAAGTGAATTTGTTTATACTAAAGTTTTTACTAAATTAAACTAATAATCTAATCTAAATTTATAACTACCAAACAATCAAATAAGGTATTAGAATTACAAGTCATAAATTGATCAAATAAAGATTCAATAAAACACATATGCATGCAATGATTGGAGAATAAGTCCTACTATCTCTAAGTACAGATCTCGGTTTCAAATAAGGGCATTCCCATCTAGAATCCACAAGCACTCTCATGTCATTTTGGAGATAGATGAAAACCATGCAATTCTATGCCTATTTCCTAACCCCTCAAAGTGAAATCCTTATCTCCTAAGTGATTTCTAAACTTTAAGTAAATTCAATTGTCTTTCCACCAAAATGCCCCAATTCTCATTGTGATCAAATTAATTAACACATTATATATGGTGATCAAACATATATAATAAGTTAAGTACCTAATTGAACTTAAATCATTCATGCATGAAATAAGATAATTGTATTAATATAGATCAATTCATACTTGCAATTCTAACAAAGAAATTAGCCTAAATACATATTGTCAAAACAATAACACAAGGAAGAGAAATGTTTTGAAGCAAAGATCTAAAGAGAAAGAGAAGAAAGAATAGTGGTGACTCCTCAATGATTTTTCAGAAAAATACTTGAATGTTGAATGACCTCTTTTGATCTCTCTTCTTCCCCTGTGTATTCTTTTTACTCATTATCTTTTCTAATTGTTTTTGGAAGTTACTTGGTAGTTTTTTATATATCCAAAATGTAGTTATCTTCTTGTATTTATAGGCTCAAAGGTGTCCCAAATAATGCCTTTTTGGAGAGGGGTATAATCTTAAAGAGGTGTGTGAAAGGTTGCATTGGTTGGCTTTGGTAACAACTTGGAACACTAGTGTCGAGTTGGTTGAGTCGACATTGATAGGCTCTATAACAAGTTGACATTTTAATCCCGAGTCAACACACTTTCAACTGCTTCATGACTCGATTCAGTAAGGGACAAGTTGGCATCCTGAGTCACTGGCACAAGTCAGCATATGTTGGCATAAGTTAGCACAGGCTCTAAACCCTCTATAAATTCTTTTTCTTAAATTTTCAATAAAAATTCCTTATTTATGCTTTAAATCATCCATTTAGACACACTTAGCCTATAAAACGAATAGAACATAAAATGTAACACAAAACATAATAAAATGAACACAAACACATGTATTTAACTCATAAAATGATGCACAACTAAACAAAATGGCTATGCTAAATTGCATGCCATCAAATTTTCCCACACTTGAACTTGCTTGCCCTCAAGCAAGAATACAAAAATCTAAGTGAAAGAACTAACAAAAGCATTTATCATCTAAGTTAGAAAAGAGCTTCCCTAAAATCATCTTTAATATAAATGAGTAATTCAAATAACATGGACAACAACTAGCTCCAATGCATCAATAATAATAGAGCAGGCAAGTTGTATAACATAATCAATAAATTTAACCCACTATCTGAAGTTATTAAAATCAAAATCAAGAACATAGAGTTAATAATCTAACTAAACTTTTTAACTAGAATGGACATTCTTCAAACTTAGAAGTTTAAGAACAAACATAGCCATTGGGACAAAGTTAAACTTATACATCAACTCATAATTCTCATGGCATTTTTAGACATTTATAAATTTTCTTTGTACTTTGCAATTTGGTGGGTGCATTTTATGCTCCATCCCTCACTTTTTATTTAATCAATCTTAATAGGTGCATTTTATGCTTCATCCCATAAGATGACTATGATTTTTTTTCTTTTTTTTCTTTTTGGCTTGTGTCCTTATCCATTATTGAAAGGTGAGCTATGCATATTATGGCTATAGTTTCCCTAAGATCATCTAAGTTCTTAAATACTAAACTTGAATTATGCCATCTTAATCTTAAGTATTGTTAAAACATTGACTAAATATCTTATAGACTTTGAAAATAACAACAAAAGATAGTAAGAAAAACTTAAAGACTATACTACATAGAACTTAAGATTCTACCAATTAAGCATCAAAACAAGCTATTGACATAGCATTAATATGCACTCAATCACATCAAGACAAATTTAGAGAAAACTTATAATAAAGTCAAAGGAGATAAATGAATAAATATGCATCAAATTAGCATAACACATAAATGCAAAACAAAAAGAAAAACACTAAACATGCAACACAAATAGAAAATATAAACATAAACATCCCTTCTCCCACACTTAGAACTTCACATTGTCCCCAATGTGAACCCAAAAATTTAAAAAGGAAAGGAATAGAACTTCTCTTAATCATTTGAAGGAGAAGGTGGAGGATAATTTACCACATAGCCTATTTGAGGAATGAATGTATCAAACTTGTACTCCATTCTCTTTTGCAACCTAGCAAGATGGCAAGTCATAGTCTCTACATAATTTAATTGACATTACAAAGGTTATTGGTTTTCAAGCACTTATTTAGAAATCCTTGAGGATCAACTAAAAAAACCACGAGATTGTCCATAAGAGGTACCATATGTTGGCCCACTTGCACCTCTATAAGAAGGGGCCATAATGATAGCCAAAGCTTTACAAGATTCCCATTTTTAAGACATACCAAAATCTTGTTCTTCGTCCCCACTTTCTTCCTCCTTTTCTTTACTCTTTTCTTTCTCTTGAGGTGGTGGTGGTGGTGCTAATTTTCTCCAACATGAACATGAACACATAGGAATGAACCTCATTGAGGCATCAGCCACTTCACCTCTTATCAATATTTGCCTTGTAAAATAGGAACATTTAATCGAATGAGTAAAATCATCCAAATTAATATTCAAAGCTTTGGCAATAATAGTCACTACATGACTATGAGTAATAGGGCTTTCTTTCCTAGATGCACATGTAAGCATTTGATTGAAAATCCAATAAGTCCAATATACTTGCTTGTTATTTTAAATGTACCACATAAGAAACAATTTTTGATAAGAAACCCTATTGAACTCAAATTTATTGAACTCAAATTTATGGAAAATCACATATATAAGAACTTTGTTTAAAAGAAAAAATCTCAAATCTTTTATAAACATTTCTTTACCTTTCTTAGGTTAAAAAGTGTTCTAAAATTAGTTAAAAATGTCCAAAATTCATTAACATTAAATTTTTTAGGAGGGTCACACATTCTATCCCCCTTGAACCCAAAAACTCTATGCATGAAGGAATAGGTAAGTGTGTGTTTATCTCCTAGCATACGAAACTCTAATACCCTAGAGTCATTCTCATTCACTTCCAAAGTTGTATAAAATTCCATCAACAAATTAACAATAGTGGGTTTATGAATGGAAACAAATCTACCAATACCACATGTATTCAAAAGAGAAGTAAGAGGTTCAAGCATACCAAGGTCTCTTAAGAGGGTAGTAGAAAGATGCTTACAAGACACAATCCCTTTAGGCTTAAGAGAAATAAATTTAGCACCTTCCTTATAAGAGAAGATTGGAAATAAAGTCTTGTAAATGGAAGTAAAATCCTCATCTTGTGAAACTTCCTCTTGTGGCCTTGACGAAGTGGATCCTCTTATTCTTGGCATCTTGTATATGATATGATAATAATCAAAAGAAAAACAAATAAAAACTTACCAATGGGACACATGAGAGAGAAGAAAAAGAAAGATAGAAACTTGCTAATGGAGATTTTGAGAGAAAGAAAATAGATAACTAGTGAGAGAAACTAAGAAAGAGTAAGGAAGAAGAAAGAAATAAAGGGTATATTTATAGGAAAATAACTCTATTGGGAAAGGAAAAAAGGTTGCAACAATAAATGGATATGAAGACTAGTATTTATAGGGACGAAAAATCTGAATAGGGATGAGAAAAAGTAGGAAGGGATATGACCTTAAATAGGAAATGTCATGACCATTTTAGGGTTGCTCACACCTTTTCAAAGAAATTTCAAAAAATAACTTGGAAAATGACCAAATTTAAACACCACAAAGATAAAAATGAAAAATAGAATTTAAGATGTGAAAAATAGTGAAAATTTTGGCAGGATTAGGGCTATCACGAGTCGGTACATAGGGAACGACTTGGCACACGTGCCTTCTGTAATGAGTCAGCATGGATGCAACTCCTTATAAATCGGCACGTCCATCTGTGACTCGGTACGTGATTGTTCTCAAATGACTCGGTATACACACACACACATACATACTTGGTGATGAGTCGACATTGCTACTCTCTATAATGCGTCGGCATAGTCGGAATGGGTCGACGCACCCTGCCTAAAAGCTCAAAAATTGAAAACAACCAAAAACTCAAAGAAAAACATTTGACTATAAAGAATAATGTGTAAAAAAATGAAATAATAACAACATAATAAATAGTAAACAAACCTAAAAAGCATATTAAAAACTCCTAAAATAAAAGATGTGTAAAAAGAAAAGACTTAACAAAACTTGTGTAACAATTAAAAGCATTAAGAAACCTAAGAAATAACCTCCTTAGGTGTAGAGAGAGTAAGCAAATTCACCTCACCAATAGACTCACCAATAAAATATGGCTTGAGGTGATGACCATTGACCTTGAAGACTTCTCCTTTATCATTCTCAATATAAATTGCCCCATAGTCAGATACTTTAACCACTTTAAAAGGACCAAACCATCTAGACTTGAGCTTTTTGGGAAATAACCTTAATCTTTAGTTTTATAGAAGCACCAAATCATCTTCATTAAACTCTTTCTTAAGCATATGCTTATCATGCCACATCTTAGTACGATCCTTGTATAACTTTGCATTCTCATTGGCATTCATGCTCAACTCCTCTAACTCATTAAGTTGAAGTAACCTCTTCGTACTAGCTTGCTTTATATCAAAATTCAAAGCCCTTGTTGCCTAAAAAGCATTATGTTCAAGCTATATAGTTAAGTGAAAAGACTTACCATAGATTAATTGATAGGGGGTAATACCTATTGGTGTTTTAAAGGCTGTCCTATATGCCCATAGGGTATCATCTAACTTCAGTGCCCAATGTTTCTTTAATAAAGAAACTATTTTTTTCCAAATTCCACTTTAACTCTTTATTACTTACTTCAACTTGTCCACTAGTTTGAGGATGATATGGAGCAGCAACTTTATGTGTCGTCTTATACTTTTTTAATAAACAATCAATCACATTATTGTAAAAATGGGAACCTCCATACTAATAATAGCTCCAGGTGTACCAAATCTAGGGAATATAACCTTATTGAGAATCTTCCTAACCACTTTGGCATCATTAGTAATAGTAGTTAATGCTTCAACCCATTTAAATACATAATCCACCATGACCAAAATATACTTATGTCCTAAAGAACTAGGGAAAGGACCTATGAAATCCATCCCCTGAACATCAAATATCTTTACCTCTAAAACTCCTTTCAAAGGCATCTTATTCTTCCTTGTTATACTACCCATCCTTTGACATCTAGGTCATGTAAGCACATAATTTATAACATCTTTAAATAAAGAAGGCCACCAAAAACTAGATTGAAGTACCTTAGAAGCTATCTTTGAAATACCAAAATGACCACCAACCTCTATGGAGTGGCAATGCTTCAAAACATCTTCAACCTCATATTGGGGAATACACATTCTAATCAAACCATCTGCACATCTCTTGTAAAGCAAGGGCTCTTCCCAATAGTAGAACCTATAGTTATGTAAAATCTTCTTTCTTTGATTGTAATCCAAACCATGTGGAAGGACACCACTTACTAGATAGTTGACGATATCGCAAACTAAGGGACCTCTTTAGACACCACACTTAGAAGATGTTCACTATGAAAACTCTCATCGATAGGCACACCATTATTATGTAATTTCAGTCCATCTTGATCCAATCTTGATAAGTGATCTGCCTCAAGATTCTCACTTTCTTTCTTATCTCTAATTTCCTAATCAAACTCTTGAAGCATTAAAATCCACCTAAAAAGCCTTGGCTTTGCATCCTTTTTTCTCAAAAGGTATTTGAGAGTAGTATGATCTGAATACAAAATAACTTTTTACCCTACTAGATAAGCTTTAAACTTATCAAATGCATAGACAATAACCAATAAATCATTTTCTGTGGTGGTGTAATTTATTTGAGCTTCATCTAGCAAATTACTTGCATAGTAAATAACATAAGGTTTAACTTTCTTCCTTTGCCCCAAAATTGCTCCCACTACGAAGTTGCTTGCATCACACATAATCTCAAATGGTTTAGCTAAATTAAGTGGTTGCAAAATAGTTGCTGAAACTAAAGCTCTTTTCAACGTCTCAAAGGCATTGAGGCAGGCTTCATCGAATACAAACTTAACACCCTCGGTAAGTAGATTACACAATGGCTTACCTAACTTTGAGAAATCCTTGATAAACCTCCTATAGAATCCTATATGGCCTAGAAAACTCCTAATATCCCTTACACACTTTGGAGGTGGCAAATTGGCTATCACCTTAATCTTTGCTTTATTTACTCTAATCCCTTTACTTGAGATATAATGACTAAGAATAATATCCTCTCGAGCCATGAAGTGACATTTCTCCTAATTATGCACCAAACCATGCTCCATACACCTATCAAGAACCTTGGAAAGATTTTTTAAATAATGGTGAAAGTTAGCTCCATAAACGCTAAAATCATCTATGAAAACTTCAACATATTCATCAATTGAATCACTAAAAATTGAAAACATGCATCTTTGAAAAGTAGCAAGAGTATTATACTAACCAAAAGGCATATACCTAAAGGTAAAAGTACCATAGGGAAATGTAAATGTAGTTTTAGCTTGATCATCGGGATGAATGGATATTTGATAAAAACCACTTAAGCCATCTAAATAGCAAAAACGTGAAAAATTAGCTATTCTTTCCAAGACTTGATCAAGAAAAGGTAAGGGAAAGTGATCTTTCTTAGTGGCCTTATTGAGCTTTCTATAATCAATACACATACGCCAGCCCATGATAGTTCAAATAGGTATCAAATCATCATTCTCATTCTTAACCACCATCAAACCTCCCTTTTTAGGAATCACTTGAATGGGGCTTATCCATTTACTAGCATCCATTCAAATGCCTTTGACCTTCAATAGAAGGCTTAACATCATTTTCCAATAAGATCTTATGCATACAAATCTTAGGGCTAATCCCTTTCAAATCATTTATTGAATAACCCATAGTATTCTTATGCTTAAGCAAGACTTCACGTAAAGCATCAACATGATCATTAGGCAAAGATGAATTAACTATAAAGTGAAATTGAGAGTTTGAGTCAAGAAAAACATATCTTAAATTTGATGGTAGAGGCTCGAGCTCTAACTTTGCTTCCTCCATTTGTGAGCCATCCTTAAGGTTATCATCCTTGTTCAAGGGTTCAAACCTTAAGGGCCTATAAAAAGGAAATGAATTGGCCTCCAATTGATGCACTTGAGCATCTTCTTTAACATAAGGCTTAGCAGGTTGTTGTCTCAAACAATCATGTAAAACACAATGAACACACTCATCAATAATGTCAAGAGAGTCAATTCTACTTACACTTCCAATAGGTGAAGATCTCATCATTTTAAAAACATCAAATTCTACACTTTCATTATTCACCTCTAAAGTAATCTTACCTTTTTTCATGTCAATAATAGCACCAGCTATAACTGAGAAAGGTCTTCCAAATAATATTGGAATTTCTAAGTCATCTTCTATATTTAAAACAAAAAAATGCTGGAATAACAAATTTACCTACCTTTGTAGGCACATTTTCAAGAATTCTAAGGGGATGAGTAATTATTTGATTGGCTATAGATAAACACATACTAGTAGGCTTAAGTTCACCTAAATCCAAATGCTTATAAATAGAATAGGGCATAAGACTCACACTAGCACCTACATCACAAAAAGCCTTTTCAAAAGGAATACCACTAATGACATAAGGAACGATGAGACAACCGTGTGACATATGCCGAAGCTATGTCTCATTTTTGGGTTCATTCTTGGAGGCTCGCTTTTAGGATCTAAGATCGGATGAGGCTCACTTTAACTCATAAATTGGCTATTTCATAATAAACAAGGGATCAAGTCATATTATTGTTGGTAGTCAACCCATGAAGGCATCTACTAATGGGCCTAAAAGAGATAGGTGTCATGGAGTCGCCACTCAACAAAATGTCAAGAAATGATTTTCGACCTTTTGATGCCCAAATAGATATTGGTGTTTGGGACATCACTCTTATTAGGCATCTTAGTTAGGTATTGTTTTATAATTGAGTTTTATGTTTAATCACTTTTCATCTCTCACACAATGCAAAGCATAAGAATTAGGTAAACATCCTAAGCAAACATGAAAAGCAATGAATAAATAAATTAACTACTTAAATTATTAAGAAATAAATCATCTAATAATTAACGTAAAACGATGTACATACATAAATTGGGGTATTCGTTTTGATTGGAAACATTAGTTTCCTCATGCATATTTTAAAAAAATCTTCATTTTGTTCTTTTGTATGACTTTGGATGAAAAATTAGACATTAGTCCAAGTTTTAAAAGAAAACCAAATTTATTTTACAGAAATTGTTTTAAGTGTCTTTTCCTTTTTAATGTGCGTAAAAAGCCTTTTTTACTAATATTACATCCTTAAAATAAAAATACATCCAAAAAATACTAAAACACATAAATAAACGAAAATAATGAAATAAATAAATAATAAATAAAACTAAAATAATAAATAAATAAAATAATGAGAAGAATGATTAAATGAAGTAACCAGGTGACTGATGGTGATCATCCATTCGAAAGCATGATTTTTGATGCAAAAAACCTCATATAATCCTCAAAAGGTGAAAGAATTTACAAACTCACAAAAAACACCAAAAAGGCATATGAATTAGCATTATACCAATAAATAGTAAAATACAACAAAGATAACCGTTCATTTGATTAGTATAACATACAATTTCATACAAAATGAGATCATACAAAATGACGCACAAACATTATGGGGGGGGATCAAATAAATAATATACATACATGAAATACATATGAAAAATGCTAAAAAAAGCCATGGATGCCCCTAGATAGGTGAGGGATGCTCACATCCATATGAAGGCAGGACGAGAGGAAGTCCCCATGACATCCCATCTATCGCTTTGATAGACAAGCATCTGTTGAGGCTTCTTTTCTTTCGTCACTCACTGGACAGAATAGAATGTAGGTCTCTAGCACTAAAAGCATCCAAAAATTATTCCTAGCCCTAAACATATAAACATTAGGTCTTAAAACATGCCAAAACATTATTATAATATTGAATCATACACAAAGTGCACTAAAAACTTATTAAATTACAAAATTACAAAATAAAGAAAAAGCTTAAAATTACAACAATAGAGAAATCCTTACTAAAATCAAGCCATTAACATGCATACTAATCCATATTTGCATCTCATCACATTTTAAGCATGCTAATCAATCAAGCACAACATTTAAAAATAATTATTTCAACAAATAATAACATAGATATGTATGATAATTCTAGAGAGAGAAAATAGAAAAGGACCTTAAAATATTATCCTCAGGAGATATTTTGACTCTGAAATTCTTATAGTCAAGACCTCCACTCCGATTTATGATTTTTTTGGTTTTCAGAAAATCCAATGAATTTCCTGTGTGTTTGGATAAAAAAGATTGTTAGAGAAGAATAAAACCTTAAAAAGAGAGAGAGAAATTTATTTTCTTCTTCTCTAAAGTTTTCTCTATACCAAAGTGATTCCTCTTCCTTTTAAAACCTTAAATTTTTTCCTTTTATACCTAGGTTAGAGTTGAAGTTGGATTCCAACTCTAACTTCCCAAATTTGGAGATCTCTTCTAAGAAAATTCAAATTCAAAGCTCTTAAAACATATCTCCTTTATTTGAAATCTAGAAATGTGGGAAATCTGGACAAAGGCCCACATATATGCATCCCTTATTGAGAGGCTATTGTCTTTCAGTCTAAAATCTTAAAATTACCAAAAAACCCTTGATCTGACCTAGATAGGAGAGAGAAGCTCTAAGATGACTGTTTATCACCTTTAAAGGTCAAAACCAGGGTTTTTTTCATGCACTTTTGTTAAAACACTTGAAAAATCATAAAATCTTTGAGAAAAATGTGAGAAATTCACAATCAGAGTTTTGAGATCCAAACTTACTGTCAGTAATATACTATTTCCTTATCATCGAGTAACCCTAATCTCGGTTGCCTCGAGTCACGGTGTCTACAGTTGCCCTTAATATTAGGGAGCTAGTGCACTAGTGCCAAAATGAGCCAAAATTCAGAGTAAAAGGAAAAAGACGCGTAGCTGAGGTAATGAATCTCTTGTTTGATTAAATACCTACCTTTTGAGGTAGTGAGTCTCTTGGTTGATTAAAATATGTACCTTCTGAGGCAATGAGTCTCTAGGTTGGTTAGTTATCGTTAGCTTGTTGACGCGTTAACCCTAAATTGACTGTTCGATTAGTGTTTGGGGCCTCCAGAATTGGGACAGGTTGACTAAATCTGATTGGCACTTGGGGCATGCAAAATTAGGTTATTTGATTGTGTTTGATTAGCACCTGAGCCATGCAGAATCAAGATAACGTGATTGGATCTGATTAGTGCTTAGGGCATGCAAAATCAGGTTGTTTGAGTAATACTTGGCTGGTATTATCTATAGACACACCTAAACTTCTAATTGTGTTGGTTGGGACCCTTTTATGGGTGCATCTGCCCCCTTGGAATAATGTTCCATTTAAGGAATTTTTGGCAAATATACATCTATGAGGAGTCACTGATATGCTTAAAGCTTGTGTTTGCAGGTATATATCTATCTTAGAGGTATTCCAGCTTAATACTACGATTTATGTTAGACTCTATAAACTTCCCAATGACTACGTCACCAATATAGGAAAAACCATCATCATTAAGGCTGTCGACACTCCTAGTCTCACCTCGTGTCTTCTTTGAATTTGTATTATCGTTAGACTTTCACCTTTTGTCCAATAGTTTTTTATTGTCAACATCAGTCTTATGACTTCTTATGTGTTTAGATTGAAAAATCCCATGTTCTGAAGAATATGGGTTCTTGTTAGGCATGACCTCAGTAAGTGCACTGAATCGGCAAGTAATATAGGGTGTTTAGATTTAAGACCTGTCAATATCATACCCAAGGGATTGTAGTTGCAAGCCATTTGAAAATTAAATATACGCTAAAGAATTTCTAGATTTTTGTGATCAATGCTATCAAATAAAAAAAATGTAGAAAAAGAATAACTAAAATAAAACTTGTAGAAATTTACCATGCTTAAGCAATCAAGATAGATATAAATTGAAAATTAATATAACTAAAAATGTTGCTCAGGTTCACTCATCCTCCCCATACCTAAATGTGAATTTAATTAATCATAAGTTATGTAGATTGAATTGGGATAACCCTCTATACCCAAACATCCCATACCGGAGCAAGCTATTCTAATCACAAAGTATCCCATCTCGGAGCAAGTCTTGTGATTAGCCTATGCATAGGTCTAACATCCTAGGTTTGGTTTGTTGTCCTATCTCGGAGTCAAATAACCCGATGTCCCATTCATTTTACTCCAAACTCTAGTCCTAATATCATAAAACCTACAACTTATCGAGTCCTATCTCGGATCAATCTCAAAGTTACAACAATCATAATAGAAAAATAGAGCATAGATACATTCATGGAATTCAAACATTAAAATCAAATACCCAAATTAGATAACATGATAAAATGATTAGAACATTAAAACCCATGAAATAACATTGAAGAACCAATAAAATGAACCATCCATCTATTTATAAAATCAAAAAAGTTCAATATTCACATTGGGTATTGGGGATTCAAAGATCCCCCAAACAACTAAGTGACTACTCATAATTTATTATAAAAGAGAAAGGGAAAAGGGAAGAGTAAATCCAGAAATTCATTGTTAATGGTGAACACCCAGCTGAATCCAAGTTTCTTCTATCTTCTTCTCTAAATCTCCAATGGGAGATGAGTTCCAAATGAAAGAAATAAGAAATCTAATATGTAACTAGTGTAAATCTATTATATTTGCAAGTGTAGATCTATAAAATATGTATAAAAACCAAGGAATGAAAGAACAAATGAAAGAAAGAAAACTAGATTTGAAAAAATTTGAGCTCCTTATTAAATAGAAAAATCTGACTTTTATAATCCTGAAGGGGTTATAGTCACTACCAATTCTTAATGACTGTGAGGTGCTTGAAAAGCTATTTCTAGATTAAAATGGGTCATGGTCACTACTAATTTCTACTGATTGTGAGATACTCCTCAAATCCATATTGTACTGAAAATGAATACCTCATGGTGGCAATCAATTTTTGCTGATCGTGAGGTGTTGCTCAATTGCATTTTGCCCATAAACTGAATATCTCATGATGGCAACCAATTCTTGCTAATCGTGAGGTGCTTCTTATCTTGGTTCTGTACTGAACTACATTATGTCACGATGGCTAGAAATTCCTGCTAACCGTGAGGTGATGAAACTCTATGTTTTGCTAAAAATTCACTAGGTCATGGTCACAACCATTTGGTTGTCACCGTGAGGTACCTAAAAAATCTGAAATTAAGTAAAAATCACCATTAAATGATCTTCAATAGGTATAAAAGTTATAATTTACTGAAATTGACATAACTTATTAAAAACAACCAAAACAAAGCTACAAACGCAAAAAAGACACTTAAAACTAGACTAAAAAGAACTAAAAACTAAATACTGAATTAGAGTTATCAAAATACCCCACACTTAGAATTTGCTTGCCCTTATGCAAATGAATCATCCACATTTTTGAAAATTCAAACTCTAACTCAAAACAAAAAAATTAGATAGACTAAAATAACAATTAGAAGAAGACACTTAAACAAAACATTTAACCAAAAATACTCAAACTAATCTATATCGATCAATTTCTTTTGTGTGTGTGTGCTAGGCCAAAAAAATTTACTAACTTTTCAAAACCAAAAATCACCAGTGAATTCTAATAATCAAGCAAAAAGAAAAGTATGCAAAAATTTTGCAAAATGGTTCTTGCTTAAAACTTAGATAACCATAGGCCTTTCTTTTAGCGCCGAAACTACATGGGTTATCTCTACTAAACAACTCAGAGCAAAAATAGGATCACTAGGTCTTACTTTAAGGTTGTAATGTAAGGTTAAGGTATTAGCTTCAAAGAAAAGATCAAGTTTACAAAATAAGATTAGCCCTATTACCTAAAAATACCACCTAACTTTTTGAAAATAAACAACCCTTTTCCACAATTGCTACTTCACTAAAAATAATAAAGATGAATCTCAAAAACTTTAACAAAATTTTATAAATCCAAAGGAAGTAGGAGCTAAAATTTTCTTTCTTTTGAAGTAGCTCACCAATAAAGTCTTCCTCTCAAATCCTTGATCATGCCACACTTATTCTTTGCAATAAGAGACTAAATAAAATTTCTAAATAAGAAATTTTATTCTATTGTTTTTTTAAATGAACAGTGAAGAAGGATATCAATGACTCTTTCTTAATCTCCTAATTTAGCAATGTCTCAAGATTGTCAATTTTCAACTCACACTACCCAACTATTCAGAAATTTTCATCAATTTTTGACACTCTTGACTAATTAAGCACAACACAATTTAATTACTCATAACGTAAATTACTACCCAACCTAGAGTGTCCAATTCTAAGATAGGGGAGGTAAAAGGCATTTAAGTTATATGGTTAAATAATAGAGTGTAATCAAGAAAATTTCATTAGATAGTATGCTTTTAGCATACCAAATTGGCTCAACAGGGCTAGCAATGTCAAAAATATACACAGGTGGGATAAAAGTCATTTTAAAGTGACTACCAAAGAAAGGCTGCCTAGGTCATATCCTAATTCTGCTTGAGTTAAAAATTCATTTCGAAGGGCGATGAAGAAGGTTCTAACTATCCTAGGATTCCTTCACTCAACTACTTTTACATATTGGTTTTTCGAAGTTTTCACAAAATAGCCTAACGTGTACAATGAAATAGAAATCAAACAATATATGACTAATTAAGACTAAATCAGAGAAATTCTTGCTAGAGCATATATCTACTCTCTTGCTAGATTAGGTTTTCTAAACAAGCAGTTTGCAAGTTAAAGTTCAAATTGATTCATTTCAAGAATAACTAAAGGCAAACTTAGACTAAATGTGAATGATAACAACAACTCAGCAGAAAACTGAACACAATTCAAAAATTGAAATAAAAGTAAACAATTGACAATTAAAGTGAAAATTAATAAAACTACTAAGATTTTAAAGATAAAAGATAAGATAAAGCAATAAATAAATTTACTAAGAGAAATTGAAATTTAAAATTTAAACTAAACAATTGCATTAAAAAGTTTACTAATAACAAAATCTTAAAATTTATACTAAGATAAGATGACCTTAAAATTTAAAACTAAAGACAATGGATTTGTGGTTCAAAAGACTACACAAGTTCAATCATTTGATAAAAATCTTCAACTTCACAAAATCTTCAGAAAATCCCAAAAATCTTTGCAAAATATCTTCTTCAAAATAAGCACAAATCTTCACAAAATCAGAAATCAGCAAAATCTTCACCTTCAATGTTCACAAAATATATCTTTAACCCTAAAAAGTAATTGCTTCCCTACCCCACACTTAATACCTTATTGCCCTCAACAAGTTAATCAAAATTAAACACAAAAATATTGAGATAGGGTACTCATTACAATTAGAACTCTGGTGGTAGATGTGGGAACTATGTATCAATATGTGATGCCACACTAGTAATAGCAATCATCATTTGATAGTGCTGGTCCTAGAATGAAACTTAATTTGCTGCTATTGCGTCCACCTTTTCAACTAAAGCAGCATACTGAGCAAAAGACAAGGTAATAACTCTTTAATTCAGAGCACGAGGTAATCCACTTAAGCTCACTCAACCACTTCTAAATACTCCTCCTTCATAGTCAATCTAGACTTACAATCCATTGTGTTATCATTAGTGACCACCTTCATATTTTTCAGGAGATTCTTGCCTATATATGCCACTGAAGGCAGTACTTTACATTTCTTTAGTCAATGCTTAACATCTTTGGCCAAAAGAGTCACATAACCTCCCAAGGAAATCTTCTTGACTTTTTTGGGATGCCACTGCATCTCCTCTAACTTGTGCCACCAGTGTGCAGCATTATTAATCTAGAATCCTCAAAGCATGCATACAAGGAATAATGCTTCAGGGAGGTTGACTTTCCTAGCAAATTTGACATGGCACATGGGTGACATAAAGAAGAACCTATGGATGATCCTGCGGTGTGATTTCTTAGATGATGAGCTTTAGTTTTCCCTAACTTGTATAGTGTGTTAGTGATAGGATTTTTGATTTCTTCCCAAATAGTGTCCTTGTCAAAATCAAGAAAAACATCTGGAGCATGTGCAGTGAACCCTAGAACCTTTACAAATCTTACAAAATTCATTTTATAAAATCTACCCTCCAAATAAAATGTAACTTCACCTGGATCTATCTCACTGTGCTTTCCTATCTTACATTTCACTGTGGACAGGAAGTCCCTTGTCAGCTCGAGATAAACTAGCTCTTGGCATGAAAAAAACCATTCCCATCCTATATTGGCAATAAGCCTCTACACATCATCTCTAATTTCCAGCTTCTCAAGTCGCTCTATATCTAAATGAGCAGTTGGAATATATTGGAATTCTAACAATTTAGCATAACTCTCCTGCATCTTAACTGGCACCTCGTTTGACACCTTGGAAGTGCTGATAGTTGGCTGTCTAGGTGGTTGGCTTGATGAGCCGGGTGCAACATTTGTGCGAGCTCTTTTTAGTGGCACTACAAAGAAAAACCAAATGTCCCAGCTTTAATATCAATCTCAAATAAATAAAACACATGTGGAAAATCATTAAGGAATAAAGTACAAATATCAGGCAATCTAAATGCACCAGTACTCATGCAAGGGCATTAAATAACACTCAAGCCTAACAACATTTCATTAAATATATCTTGCAAAGTCTAATCTTAAAGTGCACAATTTGCCTAAAATTCCTAAGGCTTGTGAATATAAAAAATGCAATTATAGAGTTAGGCATAAAATTGAAAGCAATCCGAGACATGGTTAAAATGCAAGAATCACATAAACCCTCAGGTATAAACTTAGCAACCAATAAATGAAATTAGCATTCCCAAAACAATCATGAAAATTATCAGCCTAAATGAAATTCCCCATCAATTGCAAACACTTTGCATAGTTAAAGCATAGGAAGCAAAAAACAATAAGCTTAACAAAATTCACAGCCATCACATGAAAAGGCATCATAAAGGCATTCAACAAGCATTAATATGAAAAAGCATCAAGTGTGGGTGAAGTTGCCTTATGAAATAATTTAACATGCAACAGGCAAAGCATTTATGTTCAATCAAAATGACATTCCCTAAGAAAAACAACTAGACAGCCAATTTGCCAATTTTTACATGCCTTAAGCCTATATTTTCACATTTAAGAGCAAAAAATAAACCAACACCATCAAGTTATGCCTATCCCTTTACAACAACCACTAGCAGGTAACGAAATCACAAAAATGGAAAGCAAATAACAACTGTAATCATAGGGCCTAAATACATTCCATCCACAGATTAGGTGTGGGCAGCATACAAATGTTCATTAAATTCTTAACATGTATGTGCAAGATATGTGAATTTAAAAACTAGCAGTAAAATCATCATGTTTTTCTAGCAATGCCAGTCAATTGGCACAAGGGTGAAGCACGGGGTTCCAAATTACTATCAAAGTCTAGAATTTGCAAGTTAGTTTCACAAGAGAAGAGCCAAAATTTGAGAAAAGAACTCATTTAGGCAATTGTTCAAATAGTAGGCATGCACTATTCAATCTTAAATAAAATAAACATTAACTAACAAATTGGAACTTCCAATTGAAAACTAAGTCAATAGCAAGAAAAACATAGCCAACAGTATCAAAATTCTCATCAATGTGCACTAGAATCATGATTAAATAGATGCCCAAAATTGAAATTTCATAAAGCCTAAACCCCTAATGTTTATGTGCTTTTGTTCATTTAAATCAACATTATTTTAGCAATCAATTGAACCTAGCAAGAAATTAAAATCCCTTTTAAGCCTCTTAAGTGTGTCAAACTGAAATATCAAAAGAATTCTCAGGATTTGTGCAAGGAAAATAATGAAAAAGAAGAACACTAAGTGAAGCATTTTCAAGAAGAAGGAGAAGAAAAAGAAAACAAAAAAGACAGAAAAATATTCAAAACTGAAAACTAAAAAATAAAGTAAGATTTAATCTATTCGTCAATGTCTAAACACGCAAAAAACTTCAACAAAAATAAAAAAATAAAAGAGGGGAGTTTAAGAACTCATACATGTCAATCGCCTCTAACCACCATTTTCCAAATCAAACATTGCAATAAATAGTAAACATATAATGGAACAAAAGCACAACAACTAAATATGGTTTATGAAGCATAACAAAAATCATGAAGTGTAGTGACAACACAAATTGAATCATGTGGGTTGGAATCAATTTGCGAGAAGAAGAACACAAAAAAAAAGGAAATAAAAGGAAAACAACGAACAAAAATGAAACAAAACACAGACAGTGGAAGAAACCAAAGTAAAAAGAAAAAGATTACTCGTTGAAGTCGCAACAAAAGCAAGTAGGGTTTATGCGAGAATAAAACTTAAAAATGGAAGATAGAGAAGAAGAAAACATTCAATAAAAGCAACAATAAAAATCGTAAAACAAATATGATTTAACAATAGCAAAAAAATGAAAAATAAAGAAATAAAGAAGAATAATGAAGAAGAAGAAACTTTGTACTCACTTGTTGAAGTTGCAGAGTAAATCGTAGCCAAAGTGAAAGAAAGAGCAAAGAAATCAAAAGAAAAATGAAGAACAATGGAGAAAGAAATAAATAGTCACGCCTAAAAATATGATTTTTAAAATGGTGTTTTTTTTTTTTGGGGGGGGGGGGGTGTTACGGTCACTACCAAAAGCTAATCACCATGAGGTAAAATTGATTTTGCTATTGGACTTAAAAAAATAGCAGCCACAATCATTATAAAAGCTTGGCTACCGTGAGGCAATAAAATTTAGTCCCTACTTCACAGTGACAACAAAAAGCTGAGCACCATGACCAGTAACCATTTAGTTATAGAATTAAAATTCCACCTTTATCATTATGACAACCAAATCTTGGCCACCATGACCCCTAAAAATTCTCTAAAAATTTTTACCTTGCAAAACACTTTAGGCCACCAAAACTAACTTCAAAAACTACTTCAAAAAGCAACTTTTCAAATAACGGTCTATAAACCCAAAACTCTTGAACCAAAATCTAGGACAAATAATAATATACAAAATAAAAATGAAATGCTAATAAAAGTAAGGGTTAGAATTAGTTTTGCATTTACCAAGTTCGAAGCTGGACTTTCATATACCATCAAGGCTCCATTAAGGTGACGATCACTGAAGCATCTTCAAATCTTGATTTAGAATATGGCTTCAAGCGATGTTCGTTCACCTTAAACTCCTTTTCATCTCTCAGGTTCTTTAGTGTCACTACTCCAAATTGATTTGCTTTCATAACTTCAAAAGGTCCTTTCCACCTTGACCTTAATTTTCTAGTGAATGGTTTCAAGTGACTATCATACAATAGCACTCTCATCCGAGTACGAATTCCTTCCTTACCAACTTTTAATCATGCCAGTTCTTTATCTTATCCTTATAACCCTTCACATTGTTGTATGCTTATAAGTGGAAATCATCCAGTTCATTTACTTATAAAAGACATTTTTCTCTATCACTTTTTAAATCAAAATTTAAAAACTTGGTTGCCCAAAAAAGCCTTGTGCTCTAGTTCCACAAGTAAATGACATGATTTTCCATATATAAGCCTAAATAGAGACATTTTGATGGGAGTTGTAAAAGCTATTTTATGATCCTATATTGCCTCATCTAGCCTTAAAGACCGGTCCTTCCTAGACCCTTTAATGGTTTTTTCCAAGATGGCTTTTAACCCCCTATTGGAGACCTTTACCTGTCCATTAGCTTGAGAGTGATAATTTGTTGTGATTTTGTGCCTAATGCTGAATTTTTTCAGTAATGCATCAAATTGGTATTTCACAAAATGTTTTTCAGTGTCACTAATTATGGCTCTCGGTGTTCTAAATCTAGTGAAAATATTTCTACATAAAAATTTCAGAACAACCTTTGAATCACAACTCCTGGTAGTTATAGCCTTTACCTATTTACTAACATACTCAACAACTGCTAGAATATATTCAAACCCAAAGGAAATTGGAAATGGTCCCATTAAATTTATGCCCTACACATTAAACAATTTAACTTCTATGATATTGTTCAAAGGCATTTCATCTTTTTTAGAAATATTCCCTACTCTTTGGCATTTATCACAACTTAGTACAAAATATTTCACATCCTCAAATATGGTTGGCCAATAAAAACCTAATTGTAGAATCTTTGAGACTGTCCAATTGGCAATATAAAGTCTTTTAACTTCTTCTCCATGGCAAGCTTGTATAATTGATCCTTGCTTTTTCTTAGGGATATACCTTCTAAGCACTTGATCTGCACACAGCTTAAATAATTATGGATCATCCCAAATATAGAATCTCACATTAGCTTTCAATTATTTTTTCTGTTGCCATGTTAATTCCCTTAGAATAAAACCTCTTGCAAGATAATTCGCTATGTTAGCAAACCAAGGAATATCAACATCACATAAATAAATAACACAAATGAAGACATTCGAAAAGAAATCATTTATCTCCACTTTCTTGATATGCTTATACTTTAAGCGATATAGATGGTTCGCCATGAAGTTCTCGGCACCCTTCTTGTCCTTTATCTCCAAATTAAATTATTATAGCAATAACACCTATTGAATCAACCTTGGTTTTGACTCTTTCTTTGCAAACAAATGCAACAAAGCTGCATGATTAGACCAAATAATTACTTTATAACAAAAAAGAATAAGAGCAAAATTTTTTGAAGGCAAACACAATGCCTAGCAACTCTTTTTTGGTGATAGTGTAGTTGACTTGGGCTACTGTTAATGTATGGCTGGCATAATAAATGGCATGAAAGATTTTATTACACCTCTACCCCAACACTACTTCTACTGAAAAGTCACTAACATCACACATCAACTCAAATGTAAGCTCTAATCCAAAGAAATAATTACAAAAGCTAAGATCAACCTTTGCATCAATGTGTTAAATGCTGTAAATACTTACTAGAAAAATCAAATACAACATCTTTGACAAACAAATCAGATAGTGGTATAGCAATTTTTGAAAAAATCTTTAATAAAGCGCTTATAAAGCCTAACATGTCCTAAAAACTTTCTAATCCCTTTGATAGTAGTGAAAGGTGGCAATTTTTCAATAAAATCCATTTTTGCTTTGTCCACCTCTATCCCTTTCTCAAAAACCTTATGCCCCAACAATATCCCCTCTCTAACCATGAAATGGCACTTCTGCCAGTTTAAAAGTATATTAGTTTCCTCACATCTTCCTAACACCAATTCTAGGTTACCTAAACAACTCTCAAAATCCTTCCTATAGATGGTGAAGTCATCCATAAATACTTCCATGAAATGCTCAATAAAATCATGAAAGATGACCATCATATACCGTTAAAATGTAGCTAGTGCATTACAAAGGCCAAAGGGCATGCATCTATATGCGAATGTACTATAAGGACAAGTAAAGGTAGTCTTTTCTTGATCCTCAAGGGAAATTGGTATTTGTAAGTACCCTAAATACCCATCTAGAAAGTAATAAAACTTGTTACCTTTTAATCTTTCTAACATTTGATCGATAAAATGGTAAGGGAAAATGGTCTTTTTGAGTGGCAGCATTAAGTCTCCTAAAATCTATACAAACTCTCCAAGCTATAACTGTACAAGTTTGAATAAGCTTATTCTACTCATTTTGAACTACTATAATTCTCTTTTTCTTTGGGACACATTGCATAAGACTCACCCAATTACTATCGAAGATAGGATATATTATACCTAAGTCAAGGAGCTTGAGTACCTCTTTCTTTACCACCTCCTGCATTACTATATTGAGTTGCCTTTGGGGTTGAACCACCGACTTAAAGTCTTCTTCCATCGGTATCTGATGCATGTAATAGCTTGGACTAATCCCTTTCAAGTCTGAGGTCTTCCATCTAATTTCCTTCTTGTGTTTCTTTAGCACCTCAATTAATAGCTTCTCCTCCAAACCTATCAAAGAAGAAGATATAATTACTGGTTTATCATTGTCTTCCAAGAACACATACTTTAAGTGAGAAGGTAAAGTTTTCAATTGAGCCTGTGTCTCATTTTCAGGAATATCTAGACTTTCCTCCTCCTTCACATCTTCCTTCCTCTCCTTATCTATGGCAACTACCATCTCTCTCTACTCTATTTGACCCCTGATCCTTCAAACAATGCATCAAACACAAATTCAGTGGGTCATCTAATAAAATCCTCTCTTGATTTTCCCTTACACACTCTTGCACATTGTCCACAAAATAAATGGACTCCTTCAAATCAAATGATGGGTACTTTGTAACTTTGTTCATGTCCATTACCAACTCTTCATTATTGAACTGTAGGGTTAGCTTTTGACCATGCACATCAATTAAAGCTTTCACTGTATTAAAAAATGGCCTTTTTATAATAAGCAGTACCTTTCTATCCTTCGCCATCTTGATCATTACAAAATCTACACAAAAAATAAATTTCCCCACTTTCACCAATGAGTCCTCTACCACCCCCTTTGATTTCCTTACCGAACTATTAGCCAATGAAAGCCTCATACTCGTCTTCTTGAGATCACTTAGGTTCAATTTCCTACACATTAAGTATGGCATTAAATTAATGCTAGCTCCTAGGTCACACAAGGCATTACTAATAAAATTTTCACCTATTTCATAAGACAAAGTAAAACCACCAGGATCTTCCAATTTCTTAGAAATCTTATTTATTATAATGGCATTACAACTCTCTATAAGTTGCATAGTCCCACCCTTCTAGTTTCTTTTTATTAGAACAAAGTTCTTTCATAAATTTAGCATAGCTGGGCATGTGAGCTAAAGCTTTCTTAAAAGGCAAATTGATATGCAATTTCTTAGACATCTTTAAGAATCTAGCCAATTTCTCATTTTTCTTTTCCTTCCTAGCTATAGCAGGAAATGACAACCTATTTATATCAAGATCATCTACATTTGAATTCACTATGTTCTTACCATTGTCAATGATAGGAGCATCTACATTTACCTCTACCCTTGGGTTAGAGCCACTTGCCTTCTGTGTCGTCTCCTCTATATCTGAAGATGATGGTGAAGATGACTTACTTAGATCTTCTCCTTGTGTTACCTTCTTGCCACTTTTCAGTGCGATTGCCTAGGACTCCTTCTTAGGATTTCTATCCACATTTGAAGAAAAAGTGCCCAATTGTTTATTATATGTTGAATTAGCAAGTTAGCCCACTTGTGTCTCTAGGTTTGTTATAGAAGCATTTTGGTTATAGTTCTATTGTTCTTGTAACTTCCATCTTGTCTCTTAACTAGACATGAATTATTGCTAACTATTCATAAAGTTTGCAAACATGTCTTCAAGGTTTGGCTTCTTCTCTTACACAGGTGGTCTTGACTAAAATTCAGGTGGATGATATGCTTGATGTTAATGTTAATTTTGATTTAAACTTTGATTTTAATGTTGTAGTGGTAGCTATGGTGTTTGGTAATGAGTGGTCACTTATGTTTGATAAGCTTGACTGTGATTATATGTAACATTTTTGTTAAAGAGAGCTTTTGGTTGGGTTTGAGATGATGATGCCAAGTGATTTCCCTTTTTACAAGAAAAATTTAGGTGATTTCTCCGACCCAAAATGTAACTATTATTGTAAGGATAATTTCTTCTAAAGTCTCCTACTGCATTCACATCTCCTATAACTCCACTATCTTGACCACATTGTCCACTCTCATATAATCCATAGTCTTGTGAAATAGAAGCTAGATTTTGCACTTTCAATCCGCTCAATTCTTTCCTCATCAAATCGATTTGTGCCTTCAACATTGCAGTCTTATCAACATTATGTACACCTTGTCTCTTCGGTACAGCTCTAGTGGTTGCCCATTATGAGTCATTTGCTGCCATCTTATCCAACAAGTGAAAAACATCTTTTAGCAACTTGTTCATGAATGACTCACTAGATGCAACATTTAAAAGTGATCTTATAGGTGTTGTAACTCTCAAATAAAAGATGGTCATTAGTTGGTACACAACTATCTCATGATGTGGATAGCTCCTCAATAGCCTTCTAAATCTTTCACATGCTTTGTGGAAAGGCTCCTCATTCATTTGATGAAAACTAACGATATTATTGTGAATTCTAGTTGTCTTCATTGGAGGGAAGAGTATCATCAAGAATTTTTCCTGTAATTGTTCCCATGTCCATATTGATTGGCTTAGTAACATCTAAAGCCATTCTTTTGCTTTTTCAGTAAGTATGAAGGGAAATAATTTTAACCGAATTGCATTAGTAAAAATACCAAAAATCTAAACTGTGTCACTGACCTCTAAAAATATATCAAAATGTTTGGTAAGATCTTCTAACTCAGAACCAGAGAACAAATTTCTCTGAACCATTGTAATGGTAGTTGGTTTTAACTCAAATTGCACAACTCTAGTCAACACAATTATTCTATTTTCTTTATTCCACCTAGGCATAGCATAATCTCTTATTGTTCTTGGTTTAGGCATCTCTTCTCTTAGCCTATCTTTTCTCTTAGCCTAATCGAAACTTCATCTTATGCCTTTGGCACTTCTTGATTGAATAAATTTAATAAATCATGAGTTATATAGATTGAATCAGGATAATCCTCTATACCTAAGCGTCCCATACTGAAGCAACCTATTCTAATCACAAAATATCCTATCTCGGAGTAAGTCTCATGATTAGCCTATGTGTGGGTCTAACATCCTAGGTTCGGTTTGTTTTCCCATCTTGGAGCCAAACAACCCAAGGTTCCATTCATTTTACTCCAAACTCTAGTCCTAATATTATAAAACCTGCAACTTATCGAGTCCTATCCTAGTGCAATCTCAAAGTTACAGCAATCATGATAGAAAAATAGAGCATAAATGCATTCATGACATTCAAACATTAAAATCAAATACCCAATTTAGATAACATGATAAAATCATCCATCAACATAAGATAAAATGATTAGGACATCAAAACCCATGAAATAACATTGAAGAACCAGTAAAATAAACCATCCATTTATATATAAAATTAAAAAAGTTTAATATTCACATTGGGTATTGGAAATTTAAAGATCCCCAAATAACTAAGTAACTACTCGTAATCCATTACAAAAGAGAAAAGGAAAAGGGAAGAGTAAACCCAGAAATTCATTGTTGATGATGAACACCCAACTGAATCCAAACTTCTTCTATCTTTTTCTCTATATCTCCAATGAAATATAAGCTCTAAATGAAAGAAATAAGAAATCAAATCTATAACTAGTGTAAATCTATTGTATTTGTAAGTGTAGATATGTAAAATATGTATAAAAACTAAGGAATGAAATAACAAATGAAAGAAAGAAAACTAAATCTAAAAAAAATTGAGCTCTTTGCCAAACAGAAAAATCTGCCTTTTATAATCTCGAAGGGGTCATGGTCACTACCAATTCTTAGTGACCATGAGCTACTTGAAAAATTGCTTTTGGATTTAAATGGGTGATGATCACTACCGATTTCTGCTGACCATGATTGTGACCCATTTCAATCTAGAAGCAATTTTTCTTATCTTGGCTCTTTACTAAAGTGCACTAAGTCACAGTGGCCAAATATTCTTGCTGACCATGAGGTGATGAAACTCTACATTTTTCCAAAAATTCACTAAGTCATGGTTACAACCATTTAGTTTTCACTGTAAGATACTTAAAAAATTTAAAATTAAGCAAAAATCACCATTAAATACTCTCCAACAAATATAAAAGTTATAATTTACTAAAATTGACAAAACTTATTAAAAACAACCAAAACAAAGCAACAAATACAAAAATGACACTTAAAACTAGACTGAAAAGACTAAAAACTAAACACAGAATTAGAGTTATCATTGTCCAAATGAAAATTAATTGCTACAATGGCATTCTGACCATTATATAGCTCTGGCTTTGGCTGTATTCCATTCTAACCTCATAATAATCCATGTTTTGTAGGGTAGTCAGTGATGAAGGGACTAAAAGATGGTCTTTTCCATACTTAGACCTAACAGCAAAGACATGTCCAGCTCGTAGTGAGTGTACTCCCTCAAGCAAAAGGGGGATGTAAAATCCTTCTAAAATTTGGAAATATTCACACTTTCACTGCATATCTTTTTATTTCAATATATTCAGGCAACTTCTTGTGATAAGGATGGGTGCTTTAGCCCCTTTTCTTATGTTATAATGGTATATATATGCCCCTTTGATAGGGATTTTAAGTACTCGTGATAAAGTATTTCGATATTAGTGCTCTTACTTATTGAATTTGCATGTTTGTTTTCTTTTTTTTTTCTTTCTATGTTCATTATTTTTGTCCTTATCATTGCATATTAATTACACATTTCCTTGTTAATTTCATGGCATCTCATTTTCATTCATTTATTTATTTTTCTTTTCTTTCAGGCATAATAAATATGAACAAAATAAACTGTAACATCACATAAGATAAATGCATAATTAAATACAAATTCTATTTTTATATACATCAAAATATTTAGATAAAGTTTTAAAACTCCCTGAATACAAAATAATAAATCACTGTGAAGGCCTTGATCCTCTGTGGTAGCTTATCTCGGATGAAGGTCTAAATGCCAAAGGCTTAAGGGGTCTGGTTGGTGCTATGGCTTGTGGCATTACTAGCGGCTACTCCTTGCCTTATCTAAATCTAAACTAGAACCTAAGCACCGCTACTGTTAGAGGCTGTAGGACTTGTACGATCACCTCTACTAGCCATTTTGATCCCTAACCAACCTCAGTGATGACCTTAGAATGCTGCTCACAATAATGCATTAGGTCACCTTTTAGATACACTATGTATCTGCTTAGCTCCTCATCTGTCTCTATTATAGCCTGTTTGCCTCAATAGACCTCTATCTCAATATGAGTGCCCTGCTCCCTAATATGGGTCAGAGACTCAATGACTACCTACAGGGTCACCTTGAATCTCTGTCTTGTAGTTACTAGATTAGCCCTGATACCTTGTACCTTCGTCTGCAGAGACCGCACTATCTCTGTTAGTGCTAATAAGGATTACAGTACTGTGAGTACTAACCACAATGTTTGATACTGGTATCTAATAGCCTTCTTCTTCGCTACCAACCTGCTAGAGATATCACTAAGTGAAGGGACCGAAGATGACTGTGCTGGTGGTACCACAAATGATGATGGCTCTGGATGCACTGGTGGTGGTAGAATAGTCAATGTAGAGGGTCCTGGGTGTCTAGAAGGTGGAGGATCTAATGATGTGGATGATTTTGGATCTCCATAGGGAGAAAACCTCTTTATCCTTATAACTAGTAGCTATTGGTGTTTGATAGGCGATCAAGGATGAGCTAGCAGTTGTGGTGATCCATCTAAGAAGTCTTATAGGTTTATCTATATATCAAACTCATAATTTAAATAAGCTTCTACCCCCTGGTGTCCTTGTGGCTCATGTGGCTCATCTACTTGATGCTTCTACTGAGATGGCTGTGCTAGAGGTGCCTGTGGGTTTTTTGGTGCCTCTTATGGTGGCTAGCCTTGCTTACCTCCTTCTGAGGGTGAGTCTGGCACTATAGGGTCTAGATCGCATCTTTGCCCAGTCTCGGAGATAGTCAACAACCTATACTCTCCCTCTCACTCCTCAATGGCGTTTAGCATCTTTATGGTGAGTGCAGCCTGTAAGTCGATGTATATGCCCTAGTGAAAGTAATAAATAGGTAATGATGCCTTCCAGGAAGATTTGTGTGGTGGACTGAGTGGATACCCTAACTAGTGATGTAATAATCTCATGGGTGATGTCAACGTACTTATGCTCTTGCATCCCCTAAAGACTGGTGATGTCGGTAGAGTTCACTGACCCCAGACTCCCTGTGCATCCTAAGTAGGAGGTGGATAACACTTTCTAAATGTACCTATAAATCTAGGTGGCCAGTATATTACTCTTTGCTGTGTCTACTGATATCTGGCCCTCAAAAGTGTCATTGCTCTCCATTTAACCCAATCCACCATCCTCTCGAGCGTGACCACATTAGGCCCTATCAAGAGGCTTATAGCCTTGATGACTCTACGGTGTGTGATGCTATAATGGATGCTTGGTGCCTAAAACTAGACCGCCCCCTCCTTTATATCTGATCTCTAAAAGCTGTTATACTTGAATGTGGCTAGGACCTTTCGAGTGATGTCAGGGTAGGTCCAGAAAGCTGGAACGAACAACTCTATCCACCCTGCCCTATCTAGGAGTTGATCTACCTCCTCTACTAGTCTGATCTCTTGTAAAAACTATTTAGACATGGAGCGGTTGGAATTAAATTGGACCACAGTAAGGTACGATATCTGATGGCCTACTTGGGTGTCATATATGCTATTACGGGCTAAGGCAGGGTGACACATGTGGTCCTTTAAGGCATCCTGCAAGAAAAGATTACATGTTAATCTTTGTGACTGACTTGGGTCACAAGTAATCTAATGTGTTAAAATTTTTCAAAATTTCGATAGCATGTCGGCTGAAATGGAGACAATCGACGTGCATAGAAATATACAGTAGGCACCATTATACAATATATAACATCCTAAGCCCATTATTATCCTTCTAACAAGTATGCATGACAAACAAGGTATTATACATATTTTACATTTTGCAAAAATTCTAACAAAATTTTGGCAGCATTCCGGCTAGGAATATGCCTACCCCCTGCACAAAAGTTCAATTTAAAGTAACACACATGCCATCATTACCTGCCAAGAAACACAATCTAGGTTATATAACCACATTTGTCTTAAATTATTTAGGTGCAATTTAGTTCTTAACGCAACATGCTTTTAAAGGCATAAAATAAAAAGTATCTATCTTAGTCACAAAAAAAAGGATTTACAAATTTACGTGATCATATACAAGGTTTTCCCTAACTACAGTGTGATGTAAAAGGTTTTACAACTTAACTTACAATCCTAAAGGCATTTTTCATTTCTAAACTAAAAGGCAACATACTTATATTAACTATCCTACTGCTAAAGATCTAAAAACATTCAACAATTCCAAAGGGCACTTGTAGAATGAGTAAGGGAAAAAATAAAATGTGGAAGAAAATGGAAATAGACTACTCCCTGAAGTGCGCATCACTTCCCGATGAATTTCTACATAAACGGCGTGAAAAACGGACAAGAAATAAAGGAGAAATGGATTAAAAAAATCGAGAAAGAGCTTGAAGAAAAGGGAAATGGCAGTTGGAGTAAAATGAAGGAGAAAAGAAGAAGAAAGGTTTTTATTTTAAAATTTCGAGAGAGGGATGAGAAGCCTGTCCCTCGCTAGCGACAAATGAGTGAATAAGATGTCTCGTCCCTTGCTGCTTTTTGATAATTTTGCCCTTTTTTCTTTTCTTTTTAATTTTATTTCTTTATTTCTACTTCTTATTTACACTATTTACATAAAAAACACTTTATTATTTACATACCTACCCAACTATTTTGTTTGCATTATTTATTTACTCAATTATTTTATTTACATTATTTATATATACCCAACTATTTTATTTACATTATTTATATACATGGACTATTTCTTTTTAGCTATACATATTTACTAGAAAACTGATATGTTGCCTAAAATTTATTATGTTTCTTGAATTTTTTGTTTTTTTGCATCCAAAAACTTTCGAAATCATATGTCTTGATCATGGAGCTTTTAGATCCCCTGTAAAAATAAAAATAAAAGAAAATGCAATGATATGTTTGTATAATGCATGAGACATGTAAAAAAATATATTTTGGTCATCCAGAGGTGACAGACGAGCTGGTCGTGGCTCGCTCTTTGAAGGACGAACATTTGTCACCACTTTTCTTATAAATAGTGCCCATTATCCTTGGTCTTTGTGCCATTGACTTCCCCATTTCTCAAGGAAATTTCTACTAGGTATTTCTCTCTTTTTCCTTTCTCTTTTCTTTTATTTTTTGTTCATTTATTTTACTCCATTATTTTTGCACTTAGAGCATTTGAAAATTCCTATTACTATGACTTTTAGACTTACAAAATTACATTAACTCTTGGATGACCTAGGAGGATCATCATTTGGATCCGTACTCCAGTCTGAGGTTTCTGAGGAGAGCATTTCTAGATTGGAACTTATTACTCATTGCTGCTTGTTACTAGGACCCGAGGTTCTATATGTTTAGGTTAACACACCAGCAATTGTATCCTTTATCAGAGGAGTTTGCATTAGTTGAAGCTAGGTTTGAGCCCAGTACTGGGCCATGTTTGCCTTCTTTTATTTCTAGATACCCTAGGGAAGTGGTTCGTGCCTTGGGCATCCTCCTTTCTTAGGCTAGGGGTTTGGTACCTTATGGAAAGATATTCTTATTGGAGCCATTGATTAACATACTAGTTGACTTTGATGACGTATCCATTTTTCACTTTAGTGTGATAATGCTCTGTCGTTTTGCTTAGTGCTTATTAATGCATATTGATGACCCCATGACTAGAGACTATGAATTATTCAGCATAATAGATGGCATAATCTAGGGGCATAATCCATAAATGCTGGTTCTAGCAGATACTATCATTGGCTTAGATGCTGTTAATCATGACTCTTGCTTGTGGTTCATCGGCATTCCTATACTGCTCCAGGTATGTCCTTAATTTTGAAGGTAGCATACCCTTTATGGGTTTTCACACTAGATTTTCTTGTTAGAAAACGTGTCCTTTCGGATTTTCACCTATTTTTTTTTTTGCCTAAAATGAATCCAGCTCACTCTAGTGGCTCTTTTTTCAGGTATGGATTTGTGAGAAGTTAAAGTTATTATTGGAGCCTCCTCTCTGAGTCAGGGTTATAGGAACTTATCCCATAAGGTATGTCATCCTCAAACATCGGTAATGTGAGTTTCTGATGATCCAGGATAGGGTTGATTGACTAAATCATCTGACAGATAATGATATCATATTCAGGTGCACTTGGCTACCATCACCTTTATGGTTCGAGATGGATCATTTGGATGTGTCCCTTTGTATGGATTGCACCATGCCACTTCTATGTTACTGCTCGATGCACTTGCTAGTTCGAGGATTGCTAAGACATCGTTAGGTGCCCATTAGGCTTCCGAGGTGGTAGACATGTCAATGTTTTTTTGTCAAAGTACTATTAGAGGATCTAGACTTGACTCTCTGTGAGGACCTCTATTCCCGAGATTGGTGCTTATGACTTCACCACTTCTGCTCCTACAAGCAATGGGTCACCAGTCTAGTAGTTGACAATAGGTAATCTTATCTTAGGCACCTGGATAGGGAGAGAGATGTGATACAGATATACTGGATTAGATACTATTATAAATTGTGTTTTTTCTTTTATTGAACCTTTTAAATTTGAACATGTAAAAAGAATATGCTACTTTTAGCTACATAGATGACATTATGAATACATGCATGATATTTCTTTCTGATTTCAGTACACATTATCAACATTTGATATTACCCTAATAACACATATTATTCAATCTCGAAATGAAACTTTAAAAGCATCATAACTCCTATCATCAATTAGCCCTCTCTAGTTTTCTTGATTGATTTTTTTCTCTTAGTCTCTAATTTTTATCGAAGATCCTTTTTTTCGATTTTCACCCTGACGAGGTGCCTAATTTTAGCAAGGCCGCCATTTTTTTGACCCACAGGGCTTTTATTCTCTTCTTTTTATCTTTTTTAGTCTTAGCCATAGACCTCTTCAACCTGTTTATGTTCACTAGTTCTCTAAACTCATTACCATCCTAAACTTACCTCGAATATCTAGAACTCCCAGTCTCATTTGTTTGAACACTAGATCTCCTTTTTTCAAAGGATCTTTCTTAACCTTCTTCCCGAACGAATGAGCAAACCTCTTCTAAAAGACCTAATTGTGATAATACACCCTCATTCTATCTCCATCTAGTAGGTTAAGCTATGACAATCTTTGTTTAGCCCATTATGCTTCTGGTATCTTAGCTTCCAAAACTACCCTCAAAGATTGATGCTTAATTTCTACTAGCAATACTATTTCTATCTTATAGACAAAGGAAAATAGAGTAGCTTCTATTAAAGTTCTGACTATATTCCTGTAATCCCATAATACAAAGGGTATCTTATCAGCCCAATCTTTATAATTCAAACCTTCTCGGCCAGAATTCTTTTGATTTTCTTGTTAGCCGCCTCGACCACTCTATTTGACTAAGGTCTATAAAGAGAAGACTTATGATGTTGAACTCCATACCTAATGAGCATTTGCTTGATTTCATCGAAGAACTGTAACCCATTACTAGACACAATATGGTGTGGTAAGCCATATTTGCACATCAAGTTCCTTTTATTGAATTTGGCCATATCCTTTGCATCTATCTTTTTGAAAGATTTTGTTTCTACCAACTTGGTAAAGTAGTCAATGGCCACTATAATGAACCTGTGTTCGTTCGAAGCTAGTGGATGGATCATGCCAATGATGTCTATGCCTCATATAGCAAATGGCCATGGTGACGTGAGGTTGCATAATTCAAAAATAGGTAAATGCCTTAAGTCTATATACTATTAGCATAGTTGGCATTCTCTATCATACTTAGAGCAATTAGTATCCATTGTGAGCCAAAGAACTCTTGGCATATGCTCCACACACTCTTACATGCACTTCTTCCATGACCTTCCTTGCATTCTTTTCATCCAGACACCTTAGTTGGATTCTATCAAGCTGTCTCTTGTAGAGTACTCCTCCTATAGTAATGAATTAGGTAGATAGCTTGTGAATCATCCTTTGATCCTTTTTAGTAGCTTCTTCAGGGAATATTGACCTTTCCAAATAGTTTTGAATGTCATAGTACTAAGGTTTTCCATCATCCATTTCAACATCTATAATGTGCTTATCCTGAAAAAATGGCTTGTCAGAACTCAAAATCAACCAGGCTTTATATTCACCCCTTTTAGATTTTCCCACATTGATAACAAAGTGGCCAAAGCATCTACTATTTGGTTCTCTTTTCTAGGCAAATACCCAAAAGTATAAAGCTCAAATTGGTTGTTTAAATATTTTAGACAGTTAAGATAGGGCAATAATCATTCTTCCTTCACCGACCTTTCACCTTTCACTGGTAGACTACCAAAGATGAGTCTTTAAACACTTTTATAGATTTTACCCCTATAGCTAACAAGGTTTCCAACTCGAAGATGCAGGCTTCATATTCAGCTTTATTATTTATGGCTTTATAGCTTAGTTTCTTAGCTAGTGGTATTTTTTCTCCTTTTGGTGTGACCAAGATTACCCTACTCCAGTTTCTTTATTGTTCATAGCCCCATCAGAGTACATTTGCCAACCCTATAGTGTTATAGCTACAATGTGCTCATCAGGAAATTAATAAGTTATCTCTTTTTCTTCTAAAGATTGATAAGCTAGGAACTCTGCTACTGCTCTCCCCTTAATAGTTTTCCTAGTGATGTATTCTATGTCAAACTCTTATAGGACAATCAAACATATTCCCATTTTCCCTAAGAGTGAAGGCGCTTTTATAAGTACCAAAGAGGATTCTCTTTAGCCACTGTTTGTATCCTATAGGAATGGAAATAATGTCTCAGTTTGTTCGATGCCCATATAACTGCCAGACAAATCTTTTTAGCCTCTATATACTTTGCTTCATAAGGGAGAAACTTTTGCTGAGGTAGTATACTGCAAACTCAATCCCAAAATCATCCTCTTGAGCTATCATTACCTTTACTGAGCTATCCTTTATAGCCAAATACAAGATCAAAGGCTAACCTACCTAAGGTGGTTTCAACACTGGTGGATGTAGTAGATATTTCCTGATGGTATCCAATGCTTTTTGGCCATCTTCATTCCAAACCACTAGCTGATCCTTCCTAAGCAATTTGAAATACTGGCTCGTAAATTGAGGTCAACTTGGCTATGAACCTGCTTATATACCGAATTCTCCTTAAGAATCCTCTAACCACTTTTTCCTTATGGGGTACTGGCATCTCCTTGATGGCTCTCACTTTGTTAGGATCTACCTCTATGCCTTTTTGGCTATGAACCTTCTTATGTACTGAATTCTCCCTAAGAATCCTCTGACCTCTTTCTCCTTTTGGGGTATTGGCATCTCTCTGATGGCTCTCACTATATGCCTTAAGAGCTTACCCGAGGTAACCCTAAAGATAAATTTCTTTGGGTTAAAGCGAAGGTTATATTGTCAATTCTCTGGAAAAATTTTTCCAATGCTTTAGAATGACCTTCTTGGGTAACTGAATTGATCATTATATCATCCACATATACCTCTACTTTTTTATGATTGCCATCCTCTAATAGGTAGCACCTGCATTTTTAAACCTAAAAGGCATGACTCAGTAAGCATATGTACCCCATTTAGTTATGAAAGCTATCTTAATCCAATCCACTATCTTGTTCACAATTTGATTATACCTTTTATACCTATCCATAAAATTGTATATGGCACAGCCGGCTAGACTATCGAGTAGAACATCTATGTGAGGCAGAGGAAAATCATCCTTAGGGCAAGCTTTGTTTAAATTCCTGTAATCTATATAGATCCTGACTCTTCCATCCTTATTTGCCATGGGAACTACATTTTTCAGCCATATGGGGTGTTGAACTTGTTAGGTTTCAAAATATTAAAATTAAAATTAGCAGCAGAAAGGGAAACCCACCATGGATCAAAGAGATCCAATTAATTCAATGAAAGGAGGAATGTAACGATTACCAACCTCTCAAAGCATAGAAAAATTGAATCGTAGGTGCGCCTACACGCAAAACGACACCCTTTACTAGTATCCACATGCGAATGCAAAGAAGAGAATCGTTTGGGGTGCTAGCTCCCTTCTTTGGCGGCTAGGGTTTTTTTTCTCTCTTTTGATATTACAGAAGAAAAAGATTTCTCTATCTTTCTCTCTTAAGTTGCAGCTATAATTTATTCTTTTGCTTAATTAGGGTTTTATATATACATCTCTCTCTATATATATAGTTGATCTAACCCTAATTAAGAGAGAGAAAACTTTGGGCCCACTTTTCTTATTAAAATAAGAAATACCTTATTTTTTATTTAAAATAAGAATAATAATAGTATTAATCTTAAATATTATTATTATTATTATTATTATTATTATTGCTTATTTCGAATTTTAATTTATCACAAAATAAAATTCAAAATGCCCAAATTAACCCTTAGTCCATTCATCACATTCTATGTGTGTGATCCAATAGGTTCATATTATATTGGCAGTGGGCTCTAATCCCATCATAGGTCCACAAGGTATGAGCAGCCTCTAGCAAGACATTATGACTACCCAAATAATATAAATATCGATAATTCGATGTTAACCTAATAAAACATGTTATAATCCCTTTGTCGCACGATATCTTGTTTGAACATAAGTCATATTCTATGTCACATTTATATAGTCCAAACATATAATTTCTCGATCACTAAGTAGACTGATAATATCAAATGATATTGATTGCTCTATCAATTTATTTGAGCATGGCTATGCATTTCTCAGTCCTACTTATCGAAGGGCCCAATAGATATATCTCTCATAAGAGAGGGATAAATTCCTTCTTGATTAATCACTATCCTCTGCATGATTCTTATTATGTCCAATCATAACCTTTATGAGTATCCGATTAAAGATAATGTTTGATCATGTTAAAACATAATGTTCGCCATGTAGGATATTGTGATAATCTCAGGTTTAAGGATCGATAATATAACTATTATAAGATCACTAATGAAATTAACCCATTTAGTATCTCATTGCGAGTCTATCTAGTGCTCTGTTCTTTAACAAGTACTTATAAGTTTAATTCATATCACCACATATATAATCATTCCATTATTATCAATCAAACTTATACTATTCTTTATTTATCATTAATCATTTAATGATAAATGACTAGGGATAGTCAAAATAACATTAAATTGTTATTTGCAAATATTATTATAACGTAACATGCCAAAAATATAATAATATGAACAAAAACCCAATTTTACAAAATGAAATGTGACATTACATAAAGGGCCTAATGTTTGGCCTAGGGCATAACCACTAACAATCTCCCACTTGCACTAGGCCTAATCATGTAAGTGTCTAATATCCATGGACCTAGTATGACTATCATGTTTGGCTTGTGGGAGAGCCTTTGTAAGTGGATTAGCAATGTTGTCATCTGTTGGTACTCTGCATATCATGACATCTCCTTTTTTAATGATTTCAGGAATGAGATGAAAATGCCTGAGTATATGTTTGGATCTTTGATGGGATCTAGGTTCTTTAGCCTGTGCTTATAGCACCATTATTATCACAATAAATGTCTATAGGATTTGTGATACTAGGAACCACTCCCAGTTTAACAATGAATTTCCTGATCCATTCTGCTTTCTTAGCTGCATCTGATGTTGCTATATACTTAGCTTCTGTTGTAGAATCAACGACAGTGCTTTGTTTAGAACTTTTCCAGCTAACAACACCTCCATTTAACAAAAACACATATTCGGACTATGATCTATAGTCATCTTTGTCGGATTGGAAGTTTGCATCTGTGTAACCATTTACTATTAGCTCATCTTCCAATCCTCCATATACTGAGAATGCATCCTTACTTCTTCTTAAGTACTTAAGGATATTCTTAACGGATGTCCAGTGACTTTCACCAGGGTTTGACTGGTATCTACTTATCATGCTCAATGTATATGAAAAGTCTGGTCTAGCACATAACATGGCATACCTGATAGATCCTATAGCTAAAGAATAAGAAATCATACTCATGTGGTCTCGCTCATCAGATGTTGTAGGATATTGAGTCTTGCTAAGAGTAATGCCATGAGACATTGGAAAAATATCCTCTTTTAGAATTTTGCATGTTGAACTTATTCAATACCTTGCCTATATAAGTACTTTGACTCAGACCAATTATTCTTTTAGATCTATCCCTATAGATCTTAATCCCAAGGTTATATGCAGCTTCGCCTAGATCTTTCATTGAAAAAGATTTCCTTAACCAATCTTTGGTCTTTTGTAACATAGGGATATCATTCCTAATGAGTAATATGTCATCGACATATAAGACAAGAAACATTACTGCGCTTCTACTAACCTTCTTATATTCACAAAGTTCATCTTCATTTTTTATGAATCCAAACTCTTTGATTGTTTCATCAAAATGAAGATTCCAGCTCCGTGAATCTTTCTTTAATCCATAAATGGATCTTTGCATCTTGCACACCTTTCTAGAATTCTCAGGATGGACAAAACCTTCAAGTTGTATCATATACACATCCTTAAGTAGGTTTCCATTAAGAAACCCTGTTTTGACATCCATTTGCCATATCTCATAGTCATAATATGCAGCAACGACAATAATAATTCTTATTGATTTAAGCATTGCATCTGGTGAAAAGGTTTCATCATAGTTAATACCATAAGTTTGCTTAAAACCTTTTCCAACAAGTGTTGCTTTAAAGGTATGTACCTTTCCATCCATGTTAGTTTTCTTCTTGAAAACCCATTTGCATCTAATGGTTTTAATTCCTTCGAGTGGATCGTTTAAGTTCCAAACTTGATTGTCATACATGGATTGCATTTCAGATTTCATGGCCTCTAGCCATTTCTCAGAATTTGGACTTGATACAGTATCTTGATAGGTAGTAGGCTCATCTTGATCCATGAGCATTACTTCACGACTATCTATTATGAGAATCCATATCTCTCAGGTTGATGTCATGTCCTATCAGATCTATGCAGTTCTTGTGTAACTTGCATAGGTTCCACAACTGTTTGTGAAACTTGTTGAGTTTCCATCGATGGTCCAATGCCATCTTGTGGGGTTCGAACTTCTTCAAGTTCTATTTTACTCCCACTAGTTCTTTTAGAAATAAATTCCTTTTCTAAAAAGACACCATTTTGAGCAACAAGCACTTTATTCTCAAAGGGATTGTAAGAGTAACATCCTTTAGTTTCTTTAGGATATCCCATAAAAAAACATTTATCAGATTTAGGTGCTAATTTATCCGAGACTTGTCATTTGACATAAGCCTCACAACCCCAAATCTTTAGACTAGACAAACTAGGAGTTCTCCCAGTCCATATCTCATATGGTGTCTTTTCAACTGCTTTAAATGGAACTCGGTTCAGAATGAATGCAACTATTTCTAATGTATAGCCCCAAAAGGATAAAGAAAGATTTGTTTGACTCATCATTGATCGAACCATATCTAATAAAGTTCAATTCCTTCTTTCAAAAACATCATTCCATTGTGGTGTCCCCAGTGGAGTTAATTGTGAAATAATTCCAGAATTTCTTAGATGATCATCAAACTCTTGGCTCAAGTATTCACCAGCCTGATCAGATCGAAGTGCTTTAATAGTTTTACCAAGTTGATTTTGAACTTCATTTTGAAAGGTTCTGAAAATTTCAAATGATTCATGTTTATGTTTCATTAGATAGACATAGCCATATCTACCGAAATTATCAGTGAAAGTAATGAAGTATTGAAATCCTCCCCTAGCATTTATACTTAATGGGCTACATACATCAGTATGTATAAGGCCCAATAAATCAGTGGCCCTTTCACTATGTCCAGTGAATGGATCTTTTGTCATCTTGCCTAAAAAACAAGATTCACAATTTTCAAATGATTCAAAATCAAATGATTCCAAAAGTCCACCTTGATGGAGTTTTGATATGCATTTCTCATTTATATGACCAAGGCGACAATGCCATAACTATGTTTTATTCAAATCATGAGGTTTGGATTTCTTTGTAGTTATGTTAAATATATCCTGATTGTTGGATTTTCTAGATTTAGGATGTAAAGTCCAGTATATAAATCAGCAATAAAATAAAGCATATCATCATAATAAATAGAAAATTTCTTATTTTTAATAAGAAAAGAAAAACCTTTATCATCGAAACAAGAAAATAAAATAATATTCCTACTTAAAGTAGGAACATAAAAGTAATTGTTTAAAACTAACAAAAGCCCATCGGGCAAAGTCAACTCATAAGTCCCTATGGCTAAAGTAGCAACTCTTACTCCATTTCCAACTCGTAGGTCCACTTCACCCTTTTTTACTTCCTTACTCCTTTTGAGTTCCTTCATATTTGTACAAATGTGAGAACCACATCCAGTATCTAATACCCAGGAAGTAGAAGTAGATAAATTAATTTCTATAACATAAATACCTGAAGATGTAGTCTCACTACTCTTTTTCTTCTTCTTCTTCTTCTTCTTCAATTCTTCCAAGTAGAGCTTGCAATTCCTCTTCCAATGACCAGGTTCATTGCAATTGAAGCAAACTCCCTCTTTCGGAGCTTTTGCCTTGGGTTTGTATTTAGCTTGTGCCTTAGGCTTACCGGCAACTTTTGCCTTAGCCTTACCCTTGCCCTTATTTTTCATCCCCTTTCCTTTATTAACCATAAGAATATGATTGGGCCTTTTCATAATGCTTTGCTCAGCTGTCTTAAGCATCGCATGCAACTCAGGAATGGATTTCTCCATATTATTCATATTATAGTTCAAGAAAAACTGGCTATAACTATTAGGTAATAAATTAAGGATCAAATCTATGGAAAATCCTTTCAAGGTGATCAATATAGCCTTTCATTTTCAGAACATGAGCGCTTACTATAACACCTTCAGCCATTTAACTACTTTTAACTACTTTATGAGTCAATTCAGCAAGGGATAAGTTGGCATCTTAAGTCACTGTAACGAGTCGACATAGGCTCCAAACCCTTTATAAATTCTTTTTCTTCAAATTTGCAATAAAAATCCCTCATTTGTGCTTTAAATCAGCCATTTAGACACATTTAGCCTACAAAACAAAGAGAACATAAAAAGGTAACACAAAACATAATAAAATGAACACAAACACTTACATTAAACTCATAAAATGATGTAAACAAAATGGCTATGCTAAATTGCATGTTATAAACATGGCTACTAGTGTTCCTTTCAATGAAAGCACTAAATGATAATCCTAAGATTGTCAAAATAGGGAAGGATGTGTTAGCCGATCAGATTGTGGATCATTTAGAACTTGTAAAAAGGCTAACTCGATCGATTTGAGCATTAGCACTCTGAAGCTTGAGTCAATGAGAGACTTTAGAGAGAGAAAGTAAAAAAAGAGTCTCAAAAGTGTAATATCTGGAGCCCTTGGAGGATTATGCTATTAATAAGAGATAAGACCTACTAAGTAGGGATACTCGAGTGTGAGTGGTTGGTAGGTAGAGGGTATGGCCAGATAATGATTTGACTATCCATATCCTATTGAGTGTATTAGTATGATTAAAATAATATGACTTTGTCAATTTGATCAAATTTGGTGGCAGCTGACAGACTTGACTTGATAATTTACATACGTCCCATAGGATTTGCCTTGTGTGGGCTGTGGTATAGTGAAATAGGCCTTAAGCCTCATAGGCCTTATAAAATTGTATGTATTATCAAGTACTATACTAGTGAATTAAAATTTATACATTAGATTTTGGATGATATATTTACATTTTTATGTGTGTGTGTGTGTGTATAATACAATAAAATAAAATAAAATTAATAATAATAATAATAATAAATATGTATGATTTTTAGTGATGAAAATTGCAACAATTTGTCTAATTGATGGTGGAAAACATTTTTTCCATCGTAAATTCTCAATAAGTAACCCTCACGTGAGGCACATGTCAAGTGATGTGTCAAATAATTGATTGCCACATATCATTATTTGTATTAGCAATCAACTAATAGAAAAATGGTCAAAGTTAACTGATGTAGATGATAGGGGTAAAAATCTCCCATTTTGCAAACATGAGGGGCAAAAATCTCTCATTTGAAACATTAGAGTCAAATTTACCCATTTTGGCAAACATAAGGGGAAAAAAATGCCCCTTTGACCCTAAAAAAAGAAAAAATTAATGTTTTCTATTAATACAATATTAAATCAATAATCAATATAATATTAAAATTAAAAACTTTAAATGAAAGTGAAAATATTTTAAAATGATAATAGTTTTCTTACACCTATTCTAATATTGTAAAAAAAAATGTATTTATTAATATGAAAATATTTGGTACATGAAGCAGGTTAGTCTATGATCTCATAGTTCCTATATGGTGAAGACAATGGGGTCGATTTATGGATGTTCCTTCCTTTTGTCACATTTCAATAAAGGGTTAAAGAGAGATAGTGTATCAACTTGTTCACAATGGACAACTTGATCCTCTTCCCTAGGGATCCTTGATGAAGGAACCCTATAAGAGCTGCTGAATTCAACTATCGTTCATGCATGATCCATATTAGATTTGACCAATTGCCTATCTTTACTTCTTTACATTGTAAAATTAAAAATTTAAGAATTTGAGATTTAATTGTGGTATTATCAATATCAAACCGGTCAAAGATAGATTCATGCAGAATATAAATTTTAACATATTTCATATATTAATTCTTATAATAAAATTTTTAAAATGTTAATAATAATGAAAATCTATTTATATTAACTTAATAATTATGTTTAAAAAATAATTCAAATATTGTAAGTTATAAATTATAGTTTAAATGATGATAAAACTAATATATTTACTTTTATATTATTTTTAACATTTTTATTATATTTTTTATGATCAAATGAAAATTTAATATAAAAAAATATTTTTATTGTTTTACCTTTAATAGGTTCAAATTCAATAATATCACATTGGTCCTTTATCCTATAAATTTCTTTTTTTATTTTTTTTATTCGACATGATTATGAAAATGATGAAAATATTAAAGTCATGGTCTTTAGAACAAAAAAGATGCTAATATTGCCTTAATATTTAAGGCTAGGAGTTTATTTGTTCTAAACATTTTTTCTGTCCAAAAAAATTTTCCTAAATACTATGGAAATGGAGACTTTTTTTTTTTAATAATAATGCATTATGGGAAAATAATTAGAATTTTGGAGTATTGTTAAACTATTTAGAAATCGCAACAAGTGCTTGCAAAATTGGTAATATGGGGCCCACAATGTAAGAATAATTACGCATCAAGTGCCGCAAGAAAGGGCTGCAGAATTGGTAAGGTGGGACCTAATTACATGGTGTGTTATTTATGATTCTTAGTCATTATTAATACATTTAGTTTATTTTCTAACATCATATAATACAAAAGTGGGTACCCCACAACTTCATAATTAATTAATAAAAATAATAAAATGGTGTTGATCATTAACAAAAATGGGACAAAACTAAGGCTTAAAATCCTATAAAATCCATACTAGAGAAACCCATTTCACCATCTTTATTTCACTCTCTCTTTTTGAAAAAAATTAATAATAAAAAAATGGGTTTAACTATCTCTTACTACATCTTTCTTTA
>JBBPFJ010000523.1:0-41838 GCA_037975025.1 Excoecaria agallocha
GTTCTAAGGGATGATAGAAATAATATCCAAAGGTTTCTTTTGGATATCCCACAAATAAACATTTGTCAGACTTAACATCTAGTTTGTCTGACATTGTCCTCTTCACATAAGCAGGAGAACCCCATACTTTCATATGAGAAAGCGTGGGTTTCTTGTTATTCCACATCTCATATGGAGTAACATCAACCGATTTCCTAGGAACTCTATTTAACACATAAACAGCAGTTTCTAGTGTATATCCCCAAAAGGACTTAGGCATGTCTGCTCGGCTCATCATTGATCGAACCATATCTAATAGTGTTTGATTTCTCCTTTCAGATACACCATTGTGTTGTGGTGTATATGGTGGAGTCCATTGAGATAAAATCCCATTATCTCTAAGATAATCTGGAAATTCTTGGCTTAAGTACTCTTCACCTCGATATGATCTAAGTGTTTTAATACTCTTGCCAAGTTGTTTCTCTACTTCATCTCTAAATTCTTTGAACTTTTCAAATGCTTCTGATTTATATTTCATTAGATAATGTATCCAAACCTGGAATAATCATCTGTGAAAGTAATGAAGTAGGAGTAACCTCCTCTTGCATGTGTAGTCATCGGACCACATACATCTGAATGTATTAAGTCCAAAAGCATTTTAGCTCGTTCTCCTTTACCAATAAAGGGAGCTTTTGTCATTTTTCCCAATAAACAAGATTCGTATGTATCAAATGATTCATAATTAAATGATCCCAAATCACCTAGCTTGTGTAATTTGGTCATGCAGTTCTCATTTATATGGCCTAAACGACAATGCCATAAATAAGAGGTATTTAAATTATCATGTTTTATTGTCTTCGTATCTACATTATGCACTTCTTTAATTAAATCAAAAACAAATATACCATTCTCAATGATAGCTTTTGCATAAAACATATTGTTCTTAAAAATGTAACAACACTTGTCCTTTAAAGAAATGTCATAATCGTTCAATAAATAACTGAAAGAAATAATACTCTTGGATAAAGCTGGAACATAATAACAATTATTTAATTCCAGTACTAATCCACTTGGAAGAGGCAAATGGTAAGTCCTCACAACTGTTGTATAGATGTTTTGTCCAGTAGCTGACTGCAAACATATTTTTGCCTTTCCAACTCTTCTAAAGCTTCTAAGACCCTGTAGATCATTACATAAATGAGATCCACATCTGGTATCTAATACCCAAGATTATTTTGAAGTATTAATTTCAATCCTATGAATACCTGAAGTAGAAGCATCAGCTTGCTTCTTCTTCTTAAGAGAATCTAGATAGGCCTTACAATTACGCTTCCAATGACAATATTTTCCACAATGGAAGCATGTTCCTTTGGGATTCTCTTTCTTGGAAACCTTTTTCTTAGAGATCCCACCATTCTTTTGCTGTGCCTTGGTTATCTTCTTCTTCTGCTTCTTGCCTTTAGCAGAAGTGACAACCATGACAGTTTTTGGATCCTTCTTAAAGGATCCATCAGCTGTCTTGAGCATGTTGATTAATTCAGGAATGGTTACTTGGATCTTGTTCATGTTGAAGTTAAGCACGAAAGGTGCATAACTTGGAGCCAACGAGTACAAGATTAAATCTATGTATAGATCATTATCCATTACATAGCCAATTATACTTAAATGCTCAATATACCCATACATCTTCAATGCATGAGTAGAGCCGAAGTACCTTCCACCATTTTGCAACTAAATAGAGCTCGAGCAATCTCATATTGCTCAGTTCTAGCCTGAGAAGAATAAAGTTCCTCTAGATGCAAAATGATGGTTCTAGCATCCATCATCTCATGTTGCTTCTGAAGCTCCGAGGATATAGCACCCAGCATCAGACATGCTGCTGCTTCACTATGCTCCATGTATTTACGATAAGTGCCTTTGATCTCATCAATGGCATCATCTGATGGAAGTGGTGGTGGATCTTTATCCAAGACATAATGGATCTTTTCATCTCTGAGAACAATTCTCACTTACCTAATCCAGTCAAAATAGTTGCTGCCAACCAGCTTGTTATCCAAGATTGATCGTATATTAATGTTTGATGTGCTCATGATTAGGACCTGGATATGAAAAAGAAAACATATAAGAGTATGTTCATATAGCATTAATTAGGTCTTTAATTAATCCATTTACTCCCACTATTTTATTGCGAATTAATAGCCCTCACTATTTAATCCGAGAAAACTCGATGGTTTTCCTAATGGGCCAATATCCAATTCTTGATATGTAATTTAACCTTGACTGTGGTCAACAAGCCAAACTCCATACCCTTGAAAGGTAGGTATCTCTATACCAATTGTGTCTCTACACAACTATTGGATCATTAGGTTATCAACTCTTGATGCATGCATATCATATATGCATTCCCAAATCTTGCCTCTAAAACCATTAGCCTTGACTGTGGTCAACAAGCTAATGGGCTAGCTAAGATGACCCATTTAATTAGATTTGAATATATTCGATATAATGTGAGCTTGACTGTGGTCAACAACCCACACTATAAAAAACTCTGGTTCTCCTCAAATTAATGGAAGGCTTATATACCTTAGTATTTGTTTGAGGTTTTTAGTTAATTAAGTCTCATCATACAGGGTTGGCATACATTGGTATGCATCCTATATCTATCACGTAAATATAAGCAAATATGGTATAGTTATGGACTTTACTACATTGATTTTCCAGAGCCAAAAGGGAAATCAAAAGGTCACACCTAGGTAGTATGCATGATTCAAACAAGTAAAATAATTAAATTATCTTCAATCTCGTTGGATCTCCATCCGGCCCATCTTGCTCCTTGATTGTGGTCTCCATCTCTATCTGTAATTCTAATCTAAGTAATCTAATTACATATTACAATTTGAAAAAAAAAATACAAACCAAAAACAAGTGGTCGGGACATGAAAGTCCTCATTGGGCCAAAACATACATAATACTCAATCACATTAGGCCTTGTCCATAACTATCCATCATGCCAATCATAAACCCTTATATGCATTTCTAATGCATAAAGTAATGGATTACTAACTTTGTTTCAACTCTTGAAACTTGCTTTTGATTTATTTTAATAATGTGATCAAATTAGGAAACTTTTTCATTTTGGAAACTTCCATTTTAGGAAACCCTTTTGCATGCATGTGTTCTTAACTTAATAATCAATTGGATTGATTATTAATTAATTATTAATTGATTATTTAATTAATTAATTAATCATATTAAATAATTAAAAGAATCAATTTTGTGCTTTAGATAAAGGGTAGGCCGAAACCCACCAAACTAAACCCTAAATGTGTTCACACACAAACTAGTTTGTGTCTATTGGACCATTTTGGCCTTTTGGAATGAGCCAAGCCCACTCCAGCCCTTAAAACCCATTAATAAACTTAATTATAGTTTATTATATTTGATTTAAATCAGCTCCTTGGGTACACCAAGTCATTCACTAATTTAAACCAAGTTCGTAAACATAATTAAGCCCATTAAGTGGTTTTAATGAATTAAAATTAATTCAATTAATTCAAGGCCCATTTTAATTAATCTAATTAATTAAAAACACATTAATATATCAGATATATCAGATTTAGAAGATTAAAAATCTTTCTAAACATGAACAAATCAAGAACATACCAAGAACATACGAAGAACACCAATTTATTGAACTTTTCGACTAAACCAGTTTTAATGCAAAATTTGTTCGATTTTAATTTTATTTGATCCTATGGCTTAATATCACATATTAAACACATAAATTATCTTCAAAATGATCTTAGAGTGGATGAATAAAATTTTAATTTAGAACAGCCCCTAAACATCATTGAAAAATAAAAGCCATTCACACCAAAACCATGATTCCTTTTTCAAAAGAATTGTTTTTATTTTTCGTTATATATATTTGATCACATATATCCAGAAATCAATATTTCTCATTATAAAAAATCAAATCTGATATTTTAAAGTTCATGAAATAAAATAACTCAAAAATAAAACTTATTATGCAGAAAAATATAGAATTGTAGATTTATGACAAAACTGAGGCTCTGATACCATGTTGGGAATTATCGGTTACATTCACCTCATACATAAGCAAAATTTCAAATTTTTAACTAATAAATCTAATCATGCCATGAATTTACAATATACATATTAATGAGAATAAGAAAAATCACCTTTGATTTTATTGAACAGTTGATTTTCCTTCTCACCGGGTTGTCACCAACCACAGTGTCCAAAATCGAACACCTCTAATGAGTAATCCATACTAGAGAAGGATCGAATGAACCAACTAAGGAAGAGAACAAGGGCCGGAAAAAATTCCCTAAATGCTAGTAAGGGAAGTGGCGGCTAGGATTTTTGAGAATGAGAGAAACTTTTTTCTCTTGATTGTTCACTTAACCCTAAAACCCTATCACTTTAATTTATATAGTTAGGTTAAAAATCCAACTTCATAATAGGATTGAGCTCTTTAAACTTTTTGGAGAATTATTAATTGGGCTTTTGGAATTATTAATAATTTATTTGGGTTCAATTAAATCCAATTTAAGCCCTTTCTCAAAAGACTATGCACAAAACCCACAAACTAGGCTCTTTGTTAATATACTTGGATTTAATTACCCAAATGAATTCCAAATCCAACCAAATTAAATATGTAGTCTCCATAACACTTATGAAATATATTTAATTTATTTTGGTCCAAGATTTAGGCCTCTAAGGCCTTCTATTAAGAGGTGGCATGAAACCCATCCTCTGGAGGGTTTCTGTACCAACTTCACTTCTTTGGGCCTTAATATATTTCTCCAATGGATCTATTAATTATTATATCAGCTCTATAACACTTATAGTCCAATTAATAATTAATTATAAAATACATTATTTCAATTAGGTCCATTTTACAGAACATTTCTAAAAAGTTATGCAAACAATTTTACTTGATCATAATTAATTAAACTCTTTAATTAATTATTCTCTTATTCACTTCTCTATCCCCATAATAATATCAAATATTATTATCCTTGTCATTTTACCATTTTATCATTTTCTCTATATGTGTGTGACCTATTGGGTTCTTGTCCATAATGGCAGTATAATATGTAATTGTGAGTTCTATTTAAAACTCATATGATTTAAACTCCTTTAAATCATTTTATCAATCCCTATTAATATTTATGATGCATTATTATACAAGTCATGATTGGCCTCTAGCTAGGCATGAAATCATAACTACCCAAATGTCAGGAAAGTCAAGTGGTTTGACTATACCCTTCCATAGAACAGTTACCGTGCAATTACTCCTTTCACCACTCTTATCTCAATTAGATTATGGGTATAAATTTCTGTCAACTCATATAAATCTAATTATGTATGTTCTATTAATTTAACCATTGTTCCCAAATTCCCTTCATGGATCTCTATCCATCTTGGCATATTACTCTGGCCAAAGATTCTCTAAACAAGGCAATTATAGAATCATGCGAGATAACTTCCCTTATTAAATATGGGATGGTGAATCCTTTGTCAATCACTCAACTATCTTCAAGTAGGTCATGATATACCCAATCTCTTAACTATGTTCAACCTAGTTGGAAGTAATCAGTTATGGAGTGAAAGTATACCACTTGCTACTTAAGATAACTTTGGTGATCTCAAGTCTAAGGATACTTGCACAATCGCTATGAAGAGATTCCTCACTGACATAAATTTAATATCCATGTGAGGATTCTCTTTATAGGTCTCCAATGAACTTGTTTTTCTAACAAGCATCAACATGTTAGCTTTGAATGTCTTCTATAATCACAGTTATGAAAACCACTGCTTGAACCATTCAAGAAGCATAAAATGTGCTAGTCTGTCCCAATTAACAATATCCTATCTTGTTAATTCTATGACTAGGGATATTTAGATATTAACACATTTGTATGTAATAGAAACCTCATATCATGAACACTTTCATGATTCCCTTTGCACTGTGTTTATAATATCAAGGACTTCATTTATTAATTTAAGATTTACAAACTCATGTATTTAAACATAGCATTAATAAATGAATAATGCCTTTTATTAAGAATATAAATTCATAAATATGAAATTCATCCCTTTTACATGGGCTCTAGGGCATACTCTCTAACATATAGCATTGTGCTCTTAGCCATATTTGGATGGTATACGACTCCTAGCAATGTGATCTAATGTTGTCTATCCACTCCTCTCTCTAGGGTTAAGATGCCTGGCCCGATGGGTGACGCCATAGCCTTAGTAAATTGTCATTGTATGATGCTATACGGGATGCTTCGAACACTAAAGGTGATGACAACTTCCTTCGTGTCTAGTCTCTAAAACCCCCTATACTGCAAGGTCGCCAAGAACTCTCATGTAATCTCTAGGAAGGTAAGAAAGGAAGGGGGCAAAGAATGCTTTTGACCCCACAGTAGCTAGTAATCCATCTACCTTATCTAACATACCCATGCTTTGTAAGGACTGGTAGGACATAAACCTATTGGATCGATACTGAATTCGAGATGAGGCTTGATATCCATATGTCTCCCACTCAATAATCAACTTTGGATTCAATGGAGTGGGTGTAGCATGTGCTTCACAAAATGAAACCATCTGTAAAAAGTCAAAAGTTAGTCGTTTGGAAAATGGCTTGTATCACAAGCAATAGAATGAATTACATTCAAAATTTCAGCAGCATACTGACTTAAATCGATGCTAGCCAACCTGCATTGAAATTCGCATTGAGCACCACAAAATATATCATAGATATAGGCATATCAATGGGTATCTAGTAAACATGTATGAAAAATGTGAAATTAAAAAATTGAAAACTATTCACAAAAAATCCAGCAAAAATTTGATAGCATTTTGGCTAGAAATAAATCTACTTCCTGCACAAAAATACATTTTAAAACCAATAACATAGGCCTAAGTGGCTACCAAACAGTCCAAATTTTAAAAAGGGTTATTCATCTTCTTATCCTTTATTTAATTAATCAAATTAGACTTCACAAATAAGGTCCAATTAATAATCTAAAATTAATCTTCATTGACAAACTATTGAAATTAAACTAAACATATCAAGTTTAAAGTGACAGTGTAATCCAAATTAAAATCTAAGGGTCAATTCCTATAACTCAAACACTTAAATATATCTTCATTTCTATATATTTTATCAATGTACAACAAGTTAAGGAAATTGAACCAATGACAATCATCAAGCCAAACATGTTCCAGCAGAAAAAAAAAACTCTCTAAAATAGATTATGACAAACTAAAAAAACATAAGAAACTAATTAAGAGAGAAAGATAAATCTAGTATTACTAAACATACTATGAGCATTTAAAACAACAAAACAGAAGGTAAGTAACAATGAATAAATTAAATTAAATTTAAAAATTACTTAAATGGTAGAAAAATAGGTATCTTAAATACTTCACGAAAATTAAACTAGAGACCACCTCAAAGTGCGCATTGACCCCTTAGGAATTTCGACACAAATGGATTGTAAAAAGGTTGACAAATGGGGGTGAAAAAGCCAAAAAAAACCTTTGAAATCATCATTAATGGTAGTTTAAGAAAGAGGAAGAAGACAAGAAAAAAAGGCTAGGAATTTTTTAATTTCAAGTGACAGATGGGTAGGGCATCTTTTGCGAGCGAGCGACGGGCACCACTTATGTCCAGTCTATTGCTCATTTTGAGCTTTTTTAATTTTTTATATCTTTATTTATTTTTATCTTTATTTTTAATTTTTCTCCTAATTTATTACCTTACTCTATTTTACACCAATAAACCATTTTACAACCAAATAACTTACATTCATAAATATTTATAATTATTATTACTATTTATTATTTATTATTTTTTATAAAATAAAAAAAATATTTCTTGAATTAAATACTCCTTGATTTTTTTTAAAACTCTAGAGAACTCTCGCAATATCAACGTGTTTCTTACATTTTTTGCAAAAATAAAGATAAAATGGACACGAAAATATACGTGCAATGTATGAGACATGCAAAAAGAATCAATTAGGTAGTCTGGGGTGATAGACGGTTAGGCTGTGAGTCACTCACAAGGGATGGCTGTCTATTAGGTCATTTAATAAATAGTTGTCCTTTCCCTTAAATTATGTGCCTTGACTCTCTACCTGCCTAGTGAATCTTCTCTTCTAGGTATTCCTCTTCTCTTTTCTCCTTGTTTTTTTCTTTCTTTCTCTTTCTTTTTCGTTATTATTTTTATTATTTTTGTTTTTTTTCTTTTTTTTCTTTTCTTTTTATTTTTTTGTTATTTATTTTTTATTTTTTGGAAAAAGACCACTTGTATACCTCATCATGTAAAATTAGGCTATGAATAGACTTTATCATCTCTTAGATGACCCTAAAAGTTATGAAAACCTTATTTTTCCTAGTAGGTCACTTTTGAGATTTTTGAGGCGGGTAAAGCTTGATACCAGCTTAATCTTATCCGCTGCCCGATATGAGGATCCTCAGTTTCATGTCTTCCATTTCACACACCAAGAACTATGCCCTTTAGCTGAGGATTTTGTCTAGATCTTTGGCCTAAGATAACCTCTAAGCACTTTACCTTGTGTGCCTCAATCTGTGAACAATTACTTGAGAAAAGTGGCACATACTTTGGGTCTTCTTCCTCCCACTGTCTATAGATTGGAATCCTCGATAGTTCCCTTCTCTTTAGAGGATTAGCTTGATGCTATATCTGACTTGGCTAAGCACTACATATATTGAACCAATGTTATCTTATTATGTAGCTTTACTTGATACATGATAGCGAGCCTTGATAGTTCGACAGTAGATTACCGATTATTAAGCATCATGGTAGGAGTACGCCATGGACTGATTTTATTCCCTTTAATCTTAGTAGAGACTATCATAGGTCTCAATTCCATTTATGCTAATCCTACTGCTTTCCTTATTAGTAGCCCCTTATTACTCTAGGTATGTCATTATTTTTAAGACAGTGCACCCTTTGTGGGTTTTCACACTAGCTTTTCTTATTGGAAAATGCATCCTTTTAGATTTTCACATATTTTCTTTGACTTATTTTTGCTTGAGATGAATCTAACTCTCTCCAGTGGTTTTGTATTTAATTTTATTCAAATATGGTTGCAGGAGAAGTTAAAGCCATTGATAGAGCATCCTCATAGGGTAATTGGTCACTATGACTTGGGCCATTATTCTCTCAAATGGATAATATATGACTTTTTTTTCTCCTAATGAGGGGGTTACTTGGTTAACCTTCATATCAGATGATGAGATTGCCTCTTTATTATGTTACCAAGGATGGATCTTCTGGGTGCGTTCCTTATTATGGGTTGTATTGGGCCACCTTTTGCATTACTGTTCGTTGTACTTGATAGTTTGGAGACTGACAGGATATCATTAGATTCCCCCTGTCCTTTTGTGGCAGTCCCTTCTCTGTTTGTTTCCTTTTCCCATTACCATCAACTATCGGCCCAGCTTCCTATAAGGACTATCGTACTAGAGATTGTATATTGTGACTTCACTACTACCATTGAGTACAAGAGGTGGGTCACTAGCCCTATAGTTAACAACATATCATATTAGTTGAGGCTCACTAACAATAGTTTAGGGCAAATAAAGAGTTAGATGCAATAAACACATTGTATTTTTGCTTTTATTAGAACTTTTTTACATTAAACATGTTAGATAAATCTGTATAATCATATTAATAAAACATTTGCATATAAATATGACATTTCTATTTGACTTCAGTACACATGATATTCATTTAACATTTAACTCAAAAAACACAATCCATTTTATCTCAAAATGATATTTTAGAATCATCAAAACTCCTATCATCAGTAAGCCCTCTTAGGTTTTCATGATTGATTATTTTCTCTTAGTCCCTAATTTTTTTCAAGATGCCTTTTTTTGGTTTTCACCCTAACGAGATGCCTAATTTTAGTAAGGCTGCCATTTTTTTCAGTTTTCGACCTGTGGGGCTTTTATTCTCTTCTTTTTCTCTTTTAAGTCTAGCCATAGAACCATTTTAGTCTGTCAATATTGATCGGCCCTTTGATCTCATTGCCATTACTATCGGTCAAGATAGATGCCCCTTTAGATAAAAGTTTCTTTAGTATGAAAGGTTATTCCTAAGTAGGTCTAAACTAGCCTTGAATGTCTGGAATTCCTGGGCTCATCTATTTAAACACCAAATCTCCTATTTTCAAAGGATGCCTCCTAACCTTCTTCCCAAATAAGCGAGCTAACTTCTTTTGATAGATCTAGTTCTGACAGTAAGCTCGCATCCTATCCCCATTTAGCAGGTTAATCCATAACAACCTTTATTTAGCCTATTTTGTTTCAAGTAACTCAGTTTCTATGACCACCCTTAAAGATTGATGTTCAATATCCACTTGTAGCATATCTTATACCCTATAAACCAAAGAAAATAGGGTAGCTCCTGTCGAAGTTGTAGCTGTAGTCCTATAACCCTACAATGCAAAAGGCAACTTATAATCCCAGTCCTTATATGTTTGAACCATTTAAGATAAGTTCCTTTTGACATTTTTATTAACTGCTTCGACTGTTCTATCACTTGAGGTAAGGTGAAGGCCTATGGTGTTGAATTCAATATTTCTTAAGCATTTGCTTAGTTTTATCTTATAATTGCATCCCATTATTTGACACTATGTGATGAGGCAACAAATATCTGCATATCAAATTCTTCTCAATGAATTTTCCATATCTCTAGTATTTACCTTCCTAAAGGATTTAGCTTCCACCCACTTCGTGAAGTAGTCTATGGCAATTATGAAAAATTTGTCTTTTTCGATATCATTCCCATGATTTCTATACCCCATATAGCAAATGTCCAATGTGATATAAGGTTTCATAGCTTAGAAACTAACAAATGTCTCAAGTCTTCATATTGTTGGCATAGCTAACATTCATTCATATATTTTGAACATCATAGCATGAAGGTTTCTCATCATCTACCTCAACATCTATCACTTGCTCAGTTTTAAAATATGGCCTATCAAAACTAGCAACCAACATAGGTTTCATGCTCACCACTTTTGGATTATCCACATCGAGACCAAAGTTGCTAAGGCATCAGCTAACTCGTTCTCATCTCTAGGTACATATCTGAAAGTACACACTTCAAACTGACCGCTCAAAGTCTTGAGACAGTTGATGTAGAGTATGAGTCATCCTATTTCACAAACCATTCACATCTTACTTGATAGACTACTAAAGATGAGTCCCCAAATACCTCTGTAGATTTTACCCCATAAATAACAAAGTTTCCAATCTAAAAATGCAAGTTTTATACTTTGTTTCGTTGTTTGTAGCTTTATACCTCAACTTCTTAGCTAAGGGTAGCTTATCTTCCTCTAGGGTCACTAGAATCACTCCCACTCCAGCTTATTTATTGTTGATAGCCCCATTAAAGTACATCTGTTAACCTTGGATTGTTATGGCAGTGATATCCTTATCAGGAAACTTTTAGATCACCTTTTCTCCCTCTAATGGTTGATCAGCTAGGAGTTCTACTATAACTTTTCCTTTAATGGTTTTCCTGGTTATGTACTTAATGTCAAACTCTTTTAGAGGATTAACCACCTACCCATCTTTTCTAACAGTGAAGGTGCTTACCATAGTACCTGAGAGGGTTTGCTTGGCCACTACTTACACTCTATAAGAATGGAAATGTCTTAATTTCTTTAAAGCCTAGATGATTGCTAGATAAATCTTCTCCACTACTACATATTTACCCTCATGTAGCAAGAACTTCAAAGCCTAGATGATTGCTAGATAAATCTTCTCCTACTGAGTTGTCCTCTATAGATACAAGATCAAGGGTTTACCTGATTTCTATGGTTTTAGCATTGGTGGGTGCAAGAGGTATTCTCTAATGGTGTCGAATGCCTTTTAATAATCTTTATTCCAAACCACTAGCTGATCTTTTCCAAGCAACTTAAAAATTGGTTTGCAAATTGACGTCAACTTGGCTATAACTATTAATGTACTGAAGCTTAGCTAAAAATGCTCCAACATCCTTTTCCTTCTATGGTATATGTGTCATGCATGCCAAGAGCTACTGCCTATTCTGGTTCTGTTCTCAGAGGCCTGCTTTTAGGGTCTCAGATCGAATGAGGCTTACTTTTATCATAAACTAGCTATTTCACAATAAGAAGTGTGAAGCCCAATTAATTGTTGATTGTTAACCCATGCAATGCATCCATTGGTGAGCCTAAAAAGGTAGGTGTCATAGAGTCGCCAATCGATAGAACATCGAGAAGTTTATCTCGACCCTTTGATGCCCAAACAGAGATAGGTGTTCGGGACATCACTCTTATTAGGCATTTTGGTTAAATGTCGGTTTATAATTAAGTTTTAGAATTAATCCCCTCTCCTCTCTCACACAATGCAAAAGTGCGAGAATTAAGTAAACATCCCAAGCAAATAAATAAAGCGTAAATATACTTTACTATTAGATAAGCAAATCATCCCAAAGAAAAGCATAAAGACAGATAAATAGACATCATACATAAAGTGGGATATTCATTTAGATTGGGAACATTAGTTTTCTCATGCATATTTCACAAAAAAAACTCTTATTATTTGTGTGAATTTTTAGGATAAGAAATCGAACATTAAGAAAATCCCAATTTGATTAATGAAAATGATTTTAAATGAATTTTTATTTAACATGCAAAATTCATCATTTTACTACCTATTACATCCCTAAAAAATTAATAATATATTCGAGATGAATAAATAAATCGACAAAAAATATAATAAACAACCAAAAAAACATAATATACTAAAGGAAAATGAGGAAACCCAAATGAGAAGGGTGATCAATATGGGAGCACGACTTCCCACACAAATTCCATACATCCTCCATAGCCATAAATAAATAAATTACTCCAAAGAACAAATGAACAAATTAGTTAACACCAATAAAAATACCCATACAACTTACACTTACAAAAAAATCGTTATGGATACAATAGTGCATATAAAATAGCTAAAACATGCCAAATATTGTCCAAATACTGTATAAAACAACATCGAAATAAAAGGCATGGAAAAAACCCTAATATGCACAAAAGAACCTAAAGAAAACTCCAGGGATGGCCCAAAAAAGACGAGGGATGGCCATGGAAGAGGCAAGGGACGGCCAAGGAAGAGGCGAGGGACGTCCCATCCTTCACGTGAGGGATAACCATCCCTCACTTACATAACACAGCAAAATGTGCAGAACAAGAAGAAAAGACTCTGGAATTTATGCAAATAAGTATTTTAACCTTAGATATATGATAATTAAGCACCAAATCATGCCAAAACAAATCAAAACACTAAAACTTACATTAAATTGAATTAAAATCAAGGAATTACATCATTTTACTATTAGAGAGTATACCCTAGAGCCCATGTAAAAGGGATGTATTTCATATGTATGAATTCATATTCTTAATAAAAGGCATCATTCATTTATTAATGCTATGTTTAAATACATGAGTTTGTAAATCTTAAATTAATAAATGAAGTCCTAGATATTATAAACAAAGTGTAAAGGCAATCATAAAAGTGTTCATGATATGAGATGTCTATTGCATGCAAATGTGTTAATATCTAAATATCCCTAGTCATAGAATTAACAAGATAGGACATTGTTAATTCGGACAGACTAGAATATGTTATGCTTCTTGAATGGTTCAAGCCGTGGTTCTCATAACTGTGACTATGAAAGATAATCCAAGCTAACATGTGGATGCTTATTAGAAGAACAAGTTCATTGGAGACCTGCAAATAGAATCCTCACATGCATATTAAATCTATGTCAGTAAGGAATCTCATTATAGCGATGTGCAAGTATCTGTAGACTTGAGATCACCAAAGTTATCTTAAGTAGCATGTGGTATACTTTGACTCCATAATTGATTACTTCTAACTGGGGGTGAACATAGTTAGGAGGTTGGGCATATCATGACCTACTTGAAGATAGTTGAGTAATTAACAAAGGATTCACCATCCTAGATTTATTAAGGGAAGTTATCTCGCATGCCATAGTAATATGCTAAGATGGATAGGGATCCATGAAGGGCATTTTGGGAACAATGGTTAAATTAATAGAACATACATAATTAGATTTATATGAGTTGACAGAAATCCATACTCAAAATTTAATTGAGATAAGAGTGGTGAAAGGAGTAATTGCACGATAACTATTTCTATGGAAGGGTATAGTCAAACCACTTGACTTTCCTGACATTTGGGTAGTCATGTTGCCTAGTTAGAGGACAATAATGACTTGTATAATATTGTATCATAAATATCAATAGGGATTGATAAAATGATTTAAAGAAGTTTAAATCATGTAAGTTTTGAATAGAACTCACAATTACATATTATACTACCAATATGGACAGGAACCCAATAGGTCACACACATATAGAGAAAAGGATAAAATGGTCAAATGACAAGGATAATAATATTTGATATTATTATGGGAGTAGAGAAGTGAATAAGAGAATAATTAATTAAAGAGTTTAATTAATTATGGTCAATTAAAATTGTTCGCATAACTTTTTAGAAATGTTCTGTAAAATGGACCTAATTGAAATATTGTATTTCGTAATTAATTATTATTGGACTATAAGTGTTATAGGGCTGATATAATAATTAATAGATCCATTGAAGAAATTAAAAGGGGCCTAGAAGAATGGTTTTTGCGTAGAAACCCTTGAGAGCAAGGGTTACACGCCAAGCCCTGGTAGAAGGCCTTAGAGGCCTAATTCTTAGACCAAAATAAATTAAATATATTTCATAAGTGTTATGGAGCCCAAATATTTAATTTGGATGGATTTGGAATTCATTCGGGTGATTAAATCCAAGTATATGCACAAGGGCCTAGTTTGTTGATTTTTTGCATAGTCTTTTGTGAAAGGACTTTAATTGGATTTAATTGATCCCAAATAAATTATTAATAATTTCATAAGCCCATTTAATAGTTCTACAGCAATTTTAAAGAGCCCAATCTTATTATGAAGTTGGATTTTTAACCTAACTATAAAAATCCAAGTGATAGGGTATTAAGGTTAAGGTGAACAATTAAGAGAAAAGAATTTCTCTCATTCTCTAACCCTAGCCACCACTTCCCCCTTGCTAGCATCAAGGAATTTTGTCCAGCCTTGGATTCCTCCATTGTTGGTTCATTCAATCATTCTCTTGTGTGGATTACTCATTAGAGGTGTTCAATTTTGGACACTGTGATTTGTGACAACCCGGTGAGAAATGGCCCAATGAGGTCATCTTAGCTAGCCCATTAGCTTGTTGACCACAATCAAGGCTAATGGTTATAGAGGCAAGATTAGGGAATGCATATATGATATGCAAGTATCAAGAGTTGATAACCTAATGATCCAATAGTTATGTAGAGACACAACTGGTATAGAGATACCTACCTTTCAAGGGTATGAATTTTGATTTGTTGACCACAGTCAATGTCAAATTTCATATCAAGGATTGGATATTGGCCCACTAAGAATACCATTGGGTTTTCTCGAATTAAATAGTGAGGTATATTGATTTGCAATAAAATAGTGGGAGTAAATGAATTAATTAAAGACCTAATTAATGCATACATATATATGAACATACTCTTATATGTTTTCTTTTTCACATCAAAGGTCATCATTATGAGCACATCAAACATTAATATATGATCAATCTTGGATAACAAGCTGGTTGGCAGCAACTATTCTGACAGGATCAGGCAAGTGAGAATTATTCTCAGAGCTAAAAAGATCCATTATGTCTTGGATAAAGATCCACCACCACCTCCATCAGATGATGCCATTGAGGAGATCAAGGGCACTTATTGAAAATACAAGAAGGATAGTGAAGCAGCAGCATGTCTGATGCTGGGTGTTATGTCCTCAGAGGTTCAAAAGCAATATGAGATGATTGATGCTAGAACCATCATTTTATATCTAGAGGAGCTTTATTCTTCTTAGGCTAGAATTGAGCAATATGAGATTGCTCGAGCTCTATTTAGTTGCAAAATGGTGGAAGGCACTTCGACTGCTACTCATGCATTGAAGATGTATGGGTATATTGAGAATTTGAGTAAACTTGGCTATGTAATGAATAATGATCTATACATAGATTTAATCTTGTACTTGTTGGCTCCAAGTTATGCACCTTTCATGCTTAACTTTAACATAAACAAGATCCAAGTAACCATTCCTGAGTTAATCATCATGCTCAAAACAGCTGATTGATCCTTTAAGAAGGATTAAAAAGGTGTCATGGTTGTCACTTCTGCTAAAGGCAAGAAGCAGAAGAAGATTAAGATGACCAAGGCGCAACCAAAGCATGGTGGGATTTCCAAGAAGAAGGTTGCCAAGAAAGAGAATCCCAAAGGAACTTGCTTCCATTGTGGAAAAGAAGGTCATTAAAAGCATAACTACAAGGCCTATCTAGATTCTCTCAAGGAGAAAATACAAGCTGAAGCTTTTACTGATGGAATATGACATGGTATGAATGTGATGATAATGCAGTGGAAAAACAAAAAATTTTCATCATACATACCATACAAATCCAAAGCAAGAAACAAAACATGCAATTTTAGGGTTGTAAAACTTACAACTGTTGATGCACTTAAATATTTGGTTTGATATAGACCAGCAACCAAGAGTGATATATCAACTTTGATCTTCTTCACCAATGCCAAAAGAACAGCCTTTACACCACTCTTCTTTATGTTCACACACACAATTGCAAAGACGGCTTAAAATCGAGATTGCTAGCTCTCAGTTTAAGTATCTTGTAATGGCAATTGATTTAAGCTACAAGATTTAATCTTGTACTTATTTTAGATGCTATTGAACTTCAAGAACACAAGAGAATGAAAGAGTATCTTTCTCTTAGAGGAATTCGGCCAAAAGAAAATCTTGAGTGAGAGAGAGAATTTTCACGCCAAATGTAGAGAAAATTAGGGTTTTTTCTTTTTTTTTTCTCTCATCCAATATATATTATTTCATTTTATTAAGTGATAAAACTAAAATCCACTACCTTAAGATAATTAATTTTAGCCTTTATCACTTAATTAAAATAAGAAATATTTATTGATAAAAACTCTTTTAATTTATCCAAGATAAAAACAAAAGACATTTAATCAAATTATATCACTTAATTTAGGATAAAAGATAAGACACTTAAATCTAATAAACCACTTAAATAAAATAATACATGTGCCGAAATTCCTTGGAATTTCCCTAGGAAATTTGGCCACATCAACTTCTATTTAAATGATTTATCTAGATAAAAATATCTTTAGGCTTTAATACTCAATTAATTAAATTTATACAAGACATTTAATTAATTGAAATTAAACCTTGTGGGCTGAATTTCTCTCTCTCATGGGCCAAGGTCCAATAGCAATCTAATAACCCATTACACACATTAATTTGACTTTAATTAAAAGCCCAAATTAATGCCCAATACTTAATTTAAATATTTTAAGCCCAATGCTTTATGTGCGATCCTATAGGTCCATTTAATGTTGGCAATAAATTAATAAATTAATTCAAAGGCTATATATATTCTCTAGCAAGATATTATAGCATTCCAAATTAAATGAAAATGCATATGGCATTTAGTGACCTAATGCAATTTTGCATAGTCCCTTACCCATAAATATCAGAATTAATATAAGGCATGGAACTAGTCATCCTTATATATATTAATTCCTTTCTTGATATTACAGTGACACTAAACTCGCAGATAAATAATGATTACTCATTATTTCATCTCGGTATGGCCATACACTTCTTAGTTCACTAATCAAGTGGCCGATGATATTTTTTTCTCTTATCAAGAGGGGTAATCCCTTCACTTCTCTCATGCTCTCTAACATGAATCAATTCATACCCAAGCATACCCGTACTTGTCACTCTGTTACGAGCACGTTAGGTGAATGTCAAAGCACACATTAATTCATAAAGAGTTTCATAGAGATTTTAGGTCTAAGAACTCCGATACAAAACTTGCATATGAGAAACACTTATGACTTGTACCGTGTAGTGTTCTCATGAGCGGATCGAATCCAGATACCATGTTCTAAACATGTATCTATGATCTCTGATTGACACTCTTGTCCTTATGATCCGTAAGATAGAACTCAACTTATCAGACGGAGCTTACTAGTCTTAATTCATATGTTATTCCCATAACAATGACTGACTAGGGATATTTAGAATGAAATCTCATTTGTTTCAAGGTCTTACAACCATGTGCCTCACACATGATAACTTAAACTAAAACAACATTCTTGGATGGTTTTATCAATTGATATGCACAGGAATACAATAGATAAAATAATTGCCTCATTTTATTAATTAAAGTATTTTATTACAATGCATTAGGGTTAGGGCTTACACTAACATTTACTTTAGGTATTCATATGATTGAAATTAATACTTATTCTATTGCTTCAAAATAATCTTGGGTATTAGATATCGAATGTGGATCTCATTTGTGTAATGATCTACATGGGCTTAAAAGTAGTAGAAGAGTTCGAAAGGAAGAAATATGTCTATAGTTAGCTACTGGACAAAACATCTCTACAACAATTGTGGGGACTTACCATTTGCCTCTTCCAAGTGGATTAATACTGGAATTAAATAATTGTTATTATGTTCCAGCTTTATCCAAAAGTATTATTTTTTCAGTTGTTTATTGAACGATTATGACATTTCATTAAAGGACAAATGTTGTTACATTTTTAAGAATAATATGTTTAATGCAAAAGCTATCATTGAGAATGTTAGTGTAAATCCTAGCCCCAATAGATTGTAATAAAACATTTGAGTTAATAAATGAGGCATTTGTTTTATCTTTTGTATTCCTGTGCATATCAATTGATAGAACTATCCAAGAATGTTGTTTCAGTTTAAGTTATCATGTGTGAGGCACATGGTTGTAAGACCTTGAAACAAAAGAGACATCATTCTAAATATCCCTAGTCAGTCATTATTACAGGAATAACAATGAATTAAGACCAGTATGCTCTCTCTAATAAGTTGAGTTCTGTCTTATGGATCATAAGGACAAGAGTGTCAATCAGAGATCATAGATACATGTTTAGAACATGGTATCTGGATTTGATCCATTTATGAGAACATTACATGGTATAAGTCATAAGTGTTTCTCATATGCAAGTTTTGCATTGGAGTTCTTAGACCTAAAATCTCTATGAAACTCTTTATGTATTACTGTATACTTTGACATACACCTAATGTGCTCATAACAGAGTGACAAGTATGGGTATACATTGATTCATGTTAGAGAGCATGGGAGAAGTGAAGGGATTACCCCTCTCAATAAGAGAGAAAATATCATCAGCCACTTGATCAGTGAACTGAGAAGTGTATGGCCATACCGAGATGAAATAATGAGTAATCATTATTTATCTGAGAGTTCAGTGTCACTGGAATATCAAAAAAGGAATTAATTTATATAAGGGTGACTAGTTACATACCTTATATTAATTCTAATATTTTTGGGTAAGGGACTATGCAAAATTGCATTAGGTCACAAAATGCCATATGCATTTTCATTTAATTTGGAATGCTATAATATCTTGCTAAAGAATATTTATAGCCTTTGAATTAATTTTTTAATTCATTGCCAATATTAAATGGACCTATAGGATCGCACATAAAACATTGGGCTTAAAATATTTAAATTAAGTATTAGGCATTAATTTGGGCTTTTAATTAAAGTCAAATTAATGTGAGTAATGGATTATTAAATTGCTATTGGACCTTGGCCCTTGAGAGAAAGAAATTCAGCCCACAAGGTTTAATTTCAATTAATTAAATGTCTTGTATTAATTTAATTAATTGAGTTTTAAAGCCTAACAGAATTATGATCAAATAAATCACTTAAATAGGAATACTATTGGCCGAAATTCCTAGAGAGAAATCAAGGAATTTTGGCATATCCTTTATATTAATTAAGTAGTTTATTTGATTAATATGTCTTGTATATTCCTATTTAATTAAGTGGTTAATTTGATTAATATGTCTTTTGTTTTTATCTTGGATAAATTAAAAGAGTTTTTATCAATAAATATTACTTATTTTAATTAAGTGATAAAGGCAAATATTAATTATCTTTAGCTAATATTAATTATCCTAAGGTATTATATTTGAGATTTATCACTTAATAAATAAGATAATATATATATTGGATGAGAGAGAGAAAAAAAACCTAATTTTGTGTGTGGCGTGAATAGTAACTCGTGAATAGTTACTCTCTCTCACAATTTTATTTTGGCCAATTTTTCACAAGGAGAAAGGATTGTTCCTCATTCTCTTGTGATCTTGGGTAGCAATAGCAACCTTAGGGAAGTGCAAAATCAAATTTTGTAGCTTCAATCAATTGCCATTACACGATACTTAAACAGAGAGCTAGCAATCTCGATTTTAAGCCGTCTTTGCAATTGTGTATGTGAACATAGAGAAGAGTGGCATAAAGGCTGTTCTTTTGGCATTGGTAAAGAAGATCAAAGGTTGATAAATCACTCTTGATTGCTGGTCATCACCAAAACCTTGAAGTGCATCTAAAGTTGTAAGTTTTACAACCCTAAAATTGCATGTTTCGTTTCTTGCTTTGGAATTGTATGGTATGTATGATAAAATTTTTGTTTTTCCGCTGTGTTATCATCACCATCATACCATGTCATATTCCATCAAAGAATGGTACATTTGTTCTTGATTTAATTAAAGAAGTGCATAATGTGGATACCAAGAGAATGAAATAAAATAATCTAAATACCTTATATTATGGCACTGTTGTTTAGGCCATATAAATGAGAAACGCATGACCAAATTACACAAGTTAGGTGATTTGAAATCATTTGATACAAGTGAGTCTTGTTTATTGGGGAAAATGACAAAAGCTCCCTTTATTGGTAAAGGAGAACGAGCTAAAATGGTTGTGGACTTAATACATTCAGGTGTATGTGGTCCAATGACTACACAATGCCAGAGGAGGTTACTCCTACTTCATTACTTTCATAGATGATTATTCCAAGTTCGGATATATCTATCGAATGAAAAATAAATTAGAAGCATTTGAAAAGTTCAAAGAATTTAAAAATGAAGTAGAGAAGCAACTTGGCAAGAGTACTAAAACACTTAGATTAGATCGAGGTGGAAAATACTTAAGCCAAGAATTTCAAGATTATCTTAGAGATAATGGGATTTTGTCTCAATGGACTCCACCATATACACCACAACACAATGGTGTATCTGGGAGGAGAAATCAAATACTATCAGATATGGTTCAATCCATGATGAGCCGAGTAGACTTGCCTAAGTCCTTTTAGGGATATACACTAGAAACTGCTATTTATATGTTAAACAGAGTTCCTAGTAAATTGGTTGATGTTACTCCATATGAGATGTGGAATAACAAGAAACCCACACTTTCTCATATGAAAGTATGGGGTTGTCCTGCTTATGTGAAGAGGACAGTATCAGACAAACTAAATGTTAAGGCTGACAAATGTTTGGATATTATTTCTACCATCCCTTAGAACAAAAGATGTTTGTTTCAAGGCATGCTGTCTTTTTGGAAAGAGAATTTCTCCTACGAGAAGACAGTGGGAGTAAAATTAAAGTTGGTGAAGTTCAAGACCCATAAATAGAAGTAGAGCAACCGATTGAACCCGAGACTAAATTTCATAATGATGAGATTATAATTAAACCTAATTATACACAAAATCCTAGAGGATCAACTAGAATACATTCTATCCCTATGAGATATGGATTTCACATTGATTCAGATAGAGGCATAACTGTAGTAGAGGACAATGAGCCCATAAGCTATCAAAAAGTTTTGAACAATTCACAACATGATTTATGGCTTAAGGCTATGCAATCTGAAATGGACTACATGTATGAGAATAAAGTATGGACTTTAACTCTACCACCTGAAGGGATAAAACCCATAGGGTGCAAATGGGTCTTCAAAAAGAAGACCAACATGGAAGGTAATATAGTTACCTATAAAGCTCGCTTAGTAGCAAAAGGCTATCGTAAAAAAGAAGGTATTGACTATGATGAAACCTCCAGTAGCGATGCTTAAGTCTATAAGAATACTTTTATCCATTGCAGCTCATTATGATTATGAGATTTGCCAAATGGATGTAAAGATAGCTTTCCTAAATGGAAATCTAACTGAGGATATGTATATGACACAACCAGAAGGGTTCACATCAGGAAATGGTGAAAAGGTATGCAAGCTTCAAAGATCCATTTATGGATTGAAGCAAGCCTCTAGGAGCTGGAACATATGATTCAATGAGACAATCAAAGAGTTTGGTTTCTCACAAAATGAAGATGAACCTTGTGTATATAAAAGGGTCAGTGAGAGTGCAATTATTTTCTTAGTTTTATATGTGGATGACATATTGATCATGGGAAATAATATTTCTCTTCTCCAATCTGTTAAAATATGGTTATCCAAGTAATTATCCATGAAAGACCTTGGAGAAGCATCTTATATTATGGGAATAAGGATCTATAGAGATAGATCCAATAGTTTGCTAGGTCTTTCTCGAAGTACATATATAGATAAAGTATTAAAGAGGTTTAATATAAATCTCTCTAAGAAAGGATTTATACCCATGGTGCATGGGAAATACCTTTCTAAGTCTATATATCCGCAGACACTAGAGGATAGAGAGAGCATGAATAGAATACCATATGCATCTACAATTGGTTCTAACATGTATGCTATGTTATGTACACGTCCAGATATAGCATTTGCTTTGAGTGTCACAAGCAGATTCCAATCCAATTTTAGAGAGGAACACTGGGCAGCTATGAAGAATATCCTTAAGTACTTGAGAAGGACTAAGGATATATTCTTCGTATATGGGGAGGGTAGTTTGGAAGTAAATGGGTATACAAATGCCAACTTCCAATCTAACAAAGTTGATTGTAAATCACAGTCTGGTTTTGTATTCAAAATAGGAGGAGGGGCAGTTAGTTGGAAGAGTTCCAAATAAGAAACAATTGCTGATTCCACGACAGAAGCTGAGTACTTTGCTGCTTCAAAAGCAGCCAAAGAAGTAGTATGGATCAAAAAGTTCATATTTGAAATAAGAGTGGTGCCTAGCATTATTGATCCAATTCCTTTACATTGTGACAATAATGGATCCATTACGCAAGCAAAGGAACCACATTCTCAACATTGATCCAAGCATATCATCTCATAAGGGAAATAGAAGTAAAAAATGATGTGAAAATAGAAAGAGTCCTCACAGATGATAATGTGGTGTATCCCCTTGCTAAAGCACTTTCCCAGACAAAGCACAATCACCATATAAATAGCATAGGTCTAAGACAGATGAGTGATTGGCTCTAGTGCAAGTGGGAGATTGTTAGAGAGTATGCCCTAGAACCCATGTAAAAGGGATGTATTTCATATGTATGAATTCATATTCTTAATAAAATGCATCATTCATTTATTAATGCTATGTTTAAATACATGAGTTTGTAAATCTTAAATTAATAAATGAAGTCCTAGATATTATAAACACAGTGCAAAGGCAATTATGAAAGTGTTAATGATATGAGATGTTTATTGCATGCAAATGTGTTAATATCTAAATATCCCTAGTCATATAATTAACAAGATAGGACATTGTTAATTCGGATGGACTAGCATATGTTATTCTTCTTGAATGGTTCAAGCAGTGGTTCTCATAACTGTGATTATGGAAGATAATCAAAGATAACATGTGGATGCTTGTTAGAAGAACAAGTTAATTGGAGACCTGCAAAGAGAATCCTCACATGGATATTAAATCTATGTCAGTGAGGAATCTCTTCATAGCGATTGTCCAAGTATCCTTAGACTTGAGATTACCAAAGTTATCTTAAGTACCAAGTGGTATACTTTGACTCCATAATTGATTACTTCCAACTGGGGGTGAACATAGATAGGAGGTTGGGTATATAATGACCTACTTGAAGATAGTTGAGTGATTAACAAAGGCTTCACCATTCTTGTTTTATTAAGGGAAGTTATCTCGCATGATTCTATAATTGCCTTGTTCAGAGAATCTCTGGCCAGAGTAATATGCCAAGATGGATAGGGTTCTATGAAAGGCATTTTGGGAACAATGGTTAAATTAATAGAAGATTCATAATTAGATTTATATAAGTTGACAGAAATCCATACTCAAAATCTAATTGAGATAAGAGTGGTGAAAGGAGTAATTGCACAGTAACTATTTCTATGGAAGGGTATAGTCAAACCATTTGACTTTCCTGACATTTGATTAGTCATGATGCCTAGCTAGAGGCCAATCATGACTTGTATAATAGTGTATCGTAAATATCAATAGGGATTGATAAAATGATTTAAAGAAGTTTAAATCATGTGAGTTTAGAATAGAACTCATAATTACATATTATACTACCAATAGAGATAGGAATCCAATAGGTCACACACATATAGAGAAAAGGATAAAATGGTAAAATGACAAGGATAATAATATTTGGTATTATTATGGGAGTAGAGAAGTGAATAAGAGAATAATTAATTAAAGAGTTTAATTAACTATGGTAAAGTAAAATTATTCGCAGAACTTTTTAGAAATATTTTGTAAAATAGACCTAATTGAAATATTGTATTTCATAATTAATTATTATTGGAATATAAGTGTTATAGGGCTGATATAATAATTAATATATCCATTGGAGAAATTAAAAGGGGCCTAGAAGAATGGTTTTGGCGCAGAAACCCTTGAGAGGAAGGGTTACACACCAAGCCCTGGTAGAAGGCCTTAGAGGCCTAATTCTTGGACCAAAAAAGAATTAAATATATTTCATAAGTGTTATGGAGCCCACATATTTAATTTGAATAGATTTGAAATTCATTTGGGTGATTAAATCCAAGTATATGCACAAAGGGCCTAGTTTGTGGGTTTTGTGCATAGTCTTTTGTGAAGGGACTTAAATTGGATTTAATTGATCCCAAATAAATTATTAATAATTCCATAAGCCCATTTAATATTTTTCCAGCAATTTTAAAGATTCCAATCGTATTATAAAGTTGGATTTTTAACCTAACTATAAAAATCCAAGTGATAGGGTATTAGGGTTAAGGTGAACAATTAATAGAAAAGAATTTCTCTCATTCTCTAGCCTTAGCCGCAACTTCCCCCTTGCTAACATCAAGGGATTTTGGCTAGCCTTGTATTCTTCCATTGTTGGTTCATTCAATCCTTCTTTAGTGTGGATTACTCATTAGAGGTGTTCAATTTTGGACAATGTGGTTTGCGAAAACCCGGTGAGAAGGAAAATCAACTGTTCAACAAAAATCAAAGGTGATCTTTCTTATTTTCATTAATATGTATATTTTAAATTCATGGCAAGATCATATCTATTGGTTAAAAATTTTAAATTCCACTTATATATGAGATGCATGTAACTGATAATTCCCAACATATACATGTTAGATGGGAAGAACTTCAAAACAACAATAATGGAGGAAATCCTTGGTAGCCCTAACTCTAACATGTAACAAAAATAAAAAGTGAGCCCTATTCCAATAAAATAATCATGTTATTCAGTTCTCAAAATTAAAATGTATCAATTTAACAAATAAAATGTGATTGAATGAATAAATGGTAGAGAGAGAAAACATAAATGAGCTTAGAATATTACCCTCAGGAGATATTCTGACTATGTGATTTTTGAAGTCCATATCTATATTCTAAAGTCTTATTTCTTGATGTTTAAAGAAGTACCAAATTCGTTTGTGTTTTTTGTGCTAAAAGATTGTAAGAGGCACAAAGCTTTTTAGAGAGAGAAAGAAATTATTTTTCTTCCCTCTTCTAATAACTTCTCTTCTTTCCAAAGAATCACGATCTCCCTCAAAAAACCCTAATTCTTTATTTTTATACCTAAGATAAAGTTCTAATAGAATTCTATAGACTAAGAGGTTCTTATCCTCTCAAAATCCGAACTTCATACTTATCTCTCAAAACTTCCCCTTTTGAAATTCCAAAAAAATAAGGGAAACTGGGCTTCAACCCAGGGACTGGCATTTATGTGTGAGGGATGGTCGTGCCTCATTGCTAGCACATAGATTTCCAAAAATACCCCTATTTTTCATTGTCTTAGAGATTATGGCCCATAGACGGTTGCCCCTCAAGTGATAGATGGCTGTCTATCATCATTGTCTATCTAGAAATAGGGTTTTTTTGCCCATTTTACTAAAACACCCAAAAATATTCAAAAGTTGTAAGAAAATCATGTAAATATTTTAAGAGAAAGTGATAAACTCATGATCGAAGCTTCAAAATCTGAACCCATTATCAGCGATATACTATTTCCTCATCATTAGGTAACCCTGATCTAAGCTACCTCGGGTCACGGTGTCTACAAAAACTCTTAATTTTAAGGAATTAGTGCATTAGTGACAAAGTGAGCCAAAATTCATAGCCTATCAGGCTCCTTCAGGAAATCGAACTCCTCTAAGAACTATCTGGACATGTACCTACTTGCCTTGAACTGAGCGTGGCTTAAAGCTCTATATTTGGTAGCCTGCTCATTTGTTATATAATCGAGCACTGGCTATGAGGGCTAAGGACGTGATGTCCTATGAGGTATCCTGCAAAATATGATATGTTGGGCCATGTTCAACTTACGCCACATACAAAGTAAATGAAATTTAGCTTACATGCATGAAAAATGAGACATAATAAATTCTAGTAGCATTCTAACTGTGTGTACGATTACCCCTCATACAAAACATAAATAAAATATACAAGTCATCATGGCTATTAACAACATATTTTACATTATTTGAGAAATTTTGACAAAAGTTTGGTATTTCGACTAGGTTGATATTGCCTCCCTATTCAAATATCAATTAAAGTGATGGCAACACAACACAGACCCTCAGGGCCACCAATCAAAATAGATATTAGCATTTTATGTTTATCGAGACAAAAATTTTGCAGCATTCCGGCTAGGAATGTTACTGCTCCCTGCACAAGTAGCAATTAAAAAGTTATAGACCATCAAGGCCGCCAAACAATACATAATCTCTACATACATACTTGATGTATTGGCAAAAAAATGTCTCCAAGTGTATATAATTGCCTAGGTTTAAATTCTCATGAAGTGGCATGTTAAAGGTCATGTGTGTCATGTTACTTACACTACAAGGTGTTGATCACATGTAAAACATCAAAATGAATATAACAATAAGTTATTGTTAGTGGTTATGCCCTAGGCCAAACATTAGGCCCCTTATGTAATGTCACATTTCGTTTTATAAAGTTGGATTTTCTTCATGTTATTATATTGTTGGCATATTAAGTTACAATAATGTTTGTAAATAACAATATAATTTTATTTTGAGTATCCCTAGTCATATAAATAATGATAGATAAAGACTAGTATAAGTTTGATTGATAATCATGTGATGATTATATATGATGATATGAATTAAACTTATAAATACTTATTAGAGAACAGAGTACTAGATAGACCCGCTTAAGATACTACATGGGTTAATGTCATTAGTGATCTCATAATAGTTATGTTATTGATTCTTTGACCTAAGATTATCACAGTATCCTACATGATAAACATTGTGTTTTAACATAATCAAACATTATCTTTAATCGGATAATCATAAAGGTTATGATTGGACATAATGAGAATCATGCAGAGGATAGTGAATAATCAAGAAGGAATTTGTCTCTCTTTTATGAGAGAAATATTTATTAGGCCCCTCGATAAGTAGGATTGAGAAATGCATGGTTGTGCTCAAATGAATTGATGGAGCAATCAATATCATTTGATATTATCAGTCTACGTAGTGATCGAGAAATTATATGTTTGGACTATATAAGTTTGACTTGGACCATGACTTATGTTCAAACAAGATATTATGTGGCAAAGGGATTATGACAAGTTCTATTAGGTTAAAATCGAATTATCGATATTCATATTCTTTGGGTAGTCATAATGTCTTGTTAGAGGTTACTTATAACTTGTGGGCCCGTGATGGGATTGAGGCCCACTGCTACTATAATATGAACCTATTGGGTCGCACACATAGAATGTGATGAATGGACTAAAGGTTAATTCAGACAGTTCAAATTTTGTTTGGTGATAAATTAAAATTCGAAATAAACAACAACAACAACAACAACAACAACAACAACAACAACAACAATAATAATAATAATAATAATAATAATAATAATAATAATAATAATAATAACAACAACAACAACAACAACAACAACAACAACAACAACAATAATAATAATAATAATAATAATAATAATAATAATAATAATAATAATAATAATAATAATAATAATAATAATAATTAAGATTAATATTAATATTATTCTTATTCTTATTTTAAATAAGAAATAAGGTATTTCTTATTTTAATAAGAAAAGTAGGCCCTAAGTTTTCTCTCTCTTAATTAGGATTAGGTCAACTATATATATATATATATATAGTGATATATATATAAAACCCTAATTAAGCATAAAGAGAGTAAAGAGAGAGTTGTAGCTGTCACTTAAGAGAGAAAGAAAAGAAAATCGTTTCTTTTATAATCTCAAAAAGACAGAAAACAAACCCACCAAGGAAGGGAGCTATCACCCCAAGCAATTATCTTTATTGCATTCGCGTGTGGATACTAGTAAAGGGTGTAATTTCACATTAAGTTGCACCTACAATTCAATTTATCTGTGCTTCAGGAGGTTGGTAATTGTTACACTTCTCTTTCTATTGAATCAATTCGATCGCTTGGATCCGTGGTGGCTTTCCTTTTCGTTGTGAATTTTTAATTTAATAATTTGAAACCCAACAGTTTTCACACTCATCTCACCTAAGACTAAAGTTTTACTAACCTAAGTCTTACTCTAACTTAAGGAAAAAGTAAGAAAATGTAAAAATATTAAACTATACTTACTTGGGAAGAGCAGATAAAAAAAACAAGAAAAGGTAAGAAATATGGGCTTCTAAAGTGTGCCTTGCTTCCAGGAGTCCGTAGGTGTAAACAGTTTGCAAAACAAACGCTAGATGAGAAAGATATGCTTGAAAAATCATTGAGAGAAAATGTTCGCTGGAAAAAATGGAGTTATGAATGGAAAAGGAAAGAGAAAGCCTTTTATATTGCCAAAATTGAGTGATGGATAGGCTGGTTGTCCCTCACCTAGTGATAGATGGGATGTACAGGTTGTCCCATCCCTTAGGTTAAAAAGACCATTATACCATCCATTCTTATATTTCTCATATTTTTTTCATTTTAACTATGTTTTCTTCGATTTTTGAACCGTTTTTCTTAATTTTTCACCCTCTATCTATCTAAAGTAAACTTAAAATATTATTGACAATCTTTTTATAGGTTTTAACATTATTTCTACAGGTTTTAATTACATTTCATTATACACAAGTGTCGAAGATTTGAAATACTCCCTAAACTTGGTTATTTCTCCATGGAATATTGGTTTTTATGTTCTGGTCATCATGAATCTTTGAGGCTTAAATGCTTAGATCATCACCTATAAAAATACAAACAAAAATAAATGTTCTAATATGCACATGCAATGTATAAGACATGCAAAATATGACCTTTGGTCTTCCAATGGTGAGGGACGGGCTAGTCGTGGCTCGCTCTAGTAAGGGACAACTATGGCTCATCCCCTTCTTTAAATAATGTCCTTTTTCTTGGATTTTATGCCATTGAATTTTCAACTTCCAAGAAGCTTTCAGCAGGTAATTTTCTCTTTCTTCTTTTCTTTTCCTCTTATTGTCTTTTCTTTCATTTATTTATTTTCTGCCATCATTTCTACCTTTTTAGACCACTCAAAGTATAATCATGACTTCTGCACTTATAATACTACACCGTTTACTGGATGACTCAAAAACTTGGGAAGATCCCCTATTAGCCCCTTATTTGAGTCCAAGATTTTTTAGAAGAGTCTCACTAGCTACGCACCTTCTGTCTACTGCACTTTAGTTTTGGGATCCTAGGTTACATGTGTTTCGATTCACTCATCAGGAGTTATGCCCCTTACCAGAAGAGTTTGTTGCTATAGTGGGTTTTAGGTTTGATATTGACACCTAACCCTGTCTACCTTCTTTTATGGTCAGTTATCCCAGAGTGGTGATTCATGCCCTCGGTATCCTTTCCTTTGAGGCCAAGGGCCTAGTGCCTCAAGGAGAGACTTTTTTACTAGAGTGGCTTATAGACGCGTTGCCTGATTTTGATGACATTCCCACTTTTCATTCTATTGTGGTGCTACTCTGCTGTCTTTCTTGCTATTTGTTGATGTATGATTACGATCTTATAACTACAGACTATGGGTTGTTTGATGTCATTACTGCCATTCATCAGGAGCATAATCCTTTTTCCCTTATTGTAGTAGAGACCATCGTAGGGTTAGACAACTTTCATCATATGCTTTCTACTCAAAGTGGCTCCTCCTTCTCCTTGACAGGCAGTCCTTTGCTTCTACAGGTATGTCCTTGTATTTTGAAGGTAACATGCCCCTTGTGGGTTTTTATGTTAGCTTTTCTTTGTTGAAATGTGCATCCTTTTGCATTTTCACACATCTCTATGCCTCATTTTTTCTTGAGGTGAACCTAACTCACCCCAGCGACCCTTTTTTTTAAGTATGGCTTCATGAAACTTATAGTTGTTTTTCAAGCCTTCTTTTCAAGTTAAAGCTATGTGGATTTATCCTATAAGGCTTGTCACATCTAGGTAACTTAAGCATGAGTTCCAGTCGGTGAAGGATGCCATTGACTGGCTTGGCCATTTTATAGATACTAATATCAGGTTTAGGTGTCTCTGACTGCCTATTGTTTCTATGGTCATAGATGGGAAGTTAGAATGCGTACCTCTTTATGGACTTCACAGAGCCACTTGTTATATCACTGCCCAATGTGCTTGTCAGTTTAGGGGTAAATAAGATATTGTTAGCAACCTTTGAATTTTCGTAAAGGCATGCTGACTGTGTACTTTATGACTAAATATTATTAGAGGATCTGGGCTTAGCTCCACGTAAGGACCACTTTTTCTGATGCAATCACTTGGTATTTCACTTCCTTTAACTCTTATAAGTAGTGGGTCACCAGTCCAGCCACTGATAATAGACTTTCTCACCTGAAGCATCTGGATTTTCCCAAAGAATCCATGACTTCTTTTTCCTTTTGGGGCACGGGCATCTCCCTGATAACCTTTAACTTATTAAGATCTACCTCTATGCCTCTTTAACTCATGATATGACCTAGTAGCTTACCCAAAGTGACCCTAAATATACATTTTCTTAGATTGAGGTGAAGGTTGTATTTACTGATTTCTGAAAGAACTTTTCTAATGCTTCAAAATGACCTTTTCTAGTAACCGACTTGATCATTATGTCATCTACATAAACCTCTACCTCCTTATGGATCAAATTTCCTAAAATCTTAATGGCCATTCTTTGATAGGTAGCTTTTGTATTTTTAAGCCTAAAAGCCATGACCCGATAAGTATATGTCCTCCATTTGATTATTAAAGCCATTTTAATCCTATCAACTATTTTGTTCAGGATCTGATTATACCTTGCATACCCATCTACGAAACTGTGCATGGCACAAGTGGCGGTACTATCTACTAAGACATCTATGTGAGGTAAATGAAAGTCATCCTTGGGGTAGGTTTTATTCAGGTCTCTATAGTCCACACAAACTCTCACCTTCCCATCTTGCTTTGCTACAGGTATCACATTTGCTAACAATGTGGGGTATTAAACTTCTACTAAGAACTTGGTCACTATTTGCTTTTTGACTCTTTTTTAACCTTCTCAGCCCATTCTGGTCTAAGCCTTCTAAGCTTCTGCTTAACAAGTTTGTACCCCGAGTATGTTGGGATGGCATGTTCGGTGAATTCTTAATCTATTCTTGGCTTGTCTTCACAGGTCAAGGCAAAGACTTTTTCTTATTTTCTTTATATTCTCCCAAATTTTCCTCTCTTCAAAAGTTATATCTGATTCTAGTAAAATTTCTCTTAGGCTTTCTTTGGTTTTGAGATTAAATGAACACATGTTCGTTGAGTTAATGTCAAATATGAATGCTTTATGATCATGATTATGCATATTGAAATCAGAAAAAACATCACATAAATAAGCAAAATTGTTCATCTCATTAATGTAATAAAAAAGCAAACATTGTTCTCATCAAATAATTTAGGAATATAAACAACATCAATAAAGGTGTCTTCTTCAATCTTGTCAACATCAGGTGCTTCTTCTGTCTCAGGTTTCGCTTTGTGCAACTCTTTAATCTACATATTCTCCTTGCCTTTCAGCCTAGTAGCAAACAAGTTCTCTATCATGACTTCCTCTGGTGCTTCTTTATCCCATACTAAATGGTATTGTAGAATTTCTTCATCCCATAAACCTTCAACTGGCTTGACAATTCCTTGTTCCTAGTTGAAGACATCATTAAATAGCTCAAACCCCAGTACTAACTCACCATCTATCATCCGAGTTTATTTTCCCCACAATAAACGCATAGGCCTGAGGCTAGTATGAAAGTTTGAGAAATGTAGGGGATTCCTTCTATCTTCTTCTCCTTTCCGTCTTACTAGTACTTGTGAAGCCTAACTCTTTACTGTCCTTTTGACCCTTAGCAATTATAGCATTTTGAGGTCTTTGAGAATTCTTGCCTAAGCCAACCTAGGAAATTCATCCTCTTGAGCATATTAATCACTTAAGGACTATCAGGAAAGTCATCCCTTTCTTTTTCACCTTTGACAACTGCCACATAAAACCCACTAAATGGCTGCTTGGTTATTCTAGTATGGACACCTAATTCTCCTTTGCTGCTTTGATAGTGACTACTTGACCATTGTATGGGATTTTAATCATCTGGTGTAGAGTGGAGGGCACTTCTCCCAATTTGTGAAACCACGATCTTCCAAAGTGTATTAAGAAATTATCGGGAGAGGTAAAACCACAAATTTAGCTTCAATCTCAATGGGTCTTGTCTTTACCACAGCTTTAAAGGTCCCAACAGATTGCCTTTTAGAATTGTCATATGTGGAAATGGTCAGATCAAACTTGCTTAGCATTTGTTCATTCAACCTAAAAGTTGAGATTGCCACTAATGGACAAATGTTAATAGAAGAGCCATCATCTATCATCACACAAGCCGTGTGCTTCCCATTAACCTGAGCCTTGATGTAAAGGGGATGATTATGATTCCTTCCTTCTGCAGGCATGTTAGCATTAGATTACACTACATTTTTTCCAATTCCCCCCTTACCAGGTCTAGTAACTTATAAGGTGATATGGTAGTGGCGACAGTAGCCTCGCTCAGGGCCTCTACTAATTTTTGTCCATGCTAAGGGGATTTTCCGTAGTAGATCCCAAATGCATATCTGAGCCTGTGTCTTCTTTAATTGCTTGATTATCTGATTGTCCTCAACTTCCTTCTCTATGGGCACTACGGCGGGAGCCAGTTGCCTTTCAATTTTTGAGGCTACTCTCCCACTCCTCATGACTGTTTTCACTCTTGCTTCCTCTAATTCTTTTTCATCTTCACTGGCTGAACTTTAGATGTCAATAAGGACTAAAGCCCCCTCATTTTCACTCTCCGTAAGGGTGTCCCAACAGTCAATAATGGAAATTGATCGATTTTCTTCAACTAGCTTTGTTACTTTTGTGGTGGAGTGAGTGACAGCCAAGTACTCATTCCCATACAGGTCTTTCATTACATACCATTCAGGTAAGCTAGAGCCAATCATACACATAAGCAGGGGCATGGCATTGTATCCTAACATTTTTTCTTGTCCCTCTTCTCAGGGTCTGAAATCTGCTTGCTATCTATCAAATCTTGGATTTTATTCCTTAGAGTATGGCAATAGTCAATGGAATACCCAGTGTGCTGGTGGTATGTACAATACTGGTCCTCCCTATAGTAGGGGAGCCCCTAACTCTTTATGACCCTTGATGGTAGTGGCCGCAGCTTTTCTTCTTTAACTAGTATATTCAACACCCAAGATAGCTATTTTTCCAAATTAGAATAATGCCTTTGTTGGTTGACTTCTGTGGTGGATAACTCTGCAGTCTTTCCAATACTATTCTGCCCACTACTATTCTCGATAGCCTTGTTAACACCAAAATTCCTTCTCTCATTTTCACTACTTACCCTTCTAGCTAAATACTCCCCTTCAGCTTCTATGGCTATATCTTTTAAGGATTCCCAGTCTTTTAGACCTTTCATTTGTAAGCCATCTCTTAAATACAAACTTTTATTCCGAATGAACAACCTGATCTAGTTAGCTGTGTCAGGCTTCCTCTTCATCTCCATTACCTTATTCTTTTACCTAGTGAGGTATTCATGAAAAGACTCATCATGCTTTTGTTGGAGTAATTCAAGATCTTTCAAGGCGACTTCCATCCTCGTACTACACTCGTATTGCTTGAAAAACTCTTCTATCATTAGGTCTTAATCTCCTTTAGTTCTCCTATCCAAGCTATAATACCAATCTATTACTGCCCCATCAAGCTCAAGCAAAAGTATTCTACCTTCTGATTGTTGGATAGAGTAGTCCCTTTATGATTATCATGTCCTGCTTAATTTGAGTTAAAGGGTCTGAGGTACCATCAAACCTGGGCAACTCAGGCATTTTGAATCTTTAGGGTAGTGTCTTGTCTCTATCTAAGTCCCTATCATTAGGGTTCATTCTGTTACTGGCGGACAATAGTCTAGAAACAGCCTCTATCTTTTCTTCTATCTTCTTAAAGGCTAAGCCACAGTGCTAGGGCCCCTTATTCTCATATTCATCACCGGAGGAATATATTCTTCATCCTCTTTTTTATGAAATCATCATCAGGATCATGCCTTCTATTCCTCCTAAGTATATCTAAAAGCACAATAGCATCGACGGTGGTAGCATTCCCAACATGAGTTGGTTCTGCGATCTCACAAGCAGGTGCTATAGGCCGAGGCCTAAAGTTAGATGCTACTAAAGCCACCATTCCACCAATTATAGCTAACATTCTCTCCTTAAATTCCTGTAGATGCTTGTTCATCCTCCAATCAAAATCATCTCTTACTATTGAAGGCACAGTAAGAGTGACATTTGCTTTTTCTCTTAAGAATGGAAACCTTCTTGTAGTATCATTTGCAATTCTCTCAGCTTCATTCTCTCCTCCAAGCTCACTTATTTTCTCCTTTGCCATTTTTGAATTTGTTCCATGGCTGCTTTTCGATAACTGACTAAAGCGTAACTCAAAACTGACCTCTGAACCAGAATCTAACCTCAACAAAGTAAATATAGATCTTTGAACCAAGTGTTTGTCTGAGCCTTTAGACTACCTAGATGAGTCTATGATGGCTGAAAGAATTAAATGTTAGGGATGATGCATGATGAATGATGCATATATAGGATATATACGTGATGCATGAATGCAATGCATGATTTTGTTAAATGTCAATCACAAACACATACAAGCATATACAAAGCCTTCCAACCTTGTTACTCTCGTATAGGAGGTCGTGCAGTCTCTTTCCTAGGTGAGTTTAACCCATGGGTCTGATGGAATATGACATGGTATGATAATCATGATAGCACAGCGGAAAAACAAAAATTTTATCATGCATACCATACATATCCAAAACTAGGAACGAAAACATGCAATTTTAGGGTTTTGAAACTTACAATAGATGATGCCTTTTATTCTTTGATTTTGTGATGTCCAGCAACCAAGATGCCTTTATCCACCTTAGTTCTCGATCACCAATGCCAAGGAACAGCCTTTTGCGCCACTCCCTCTATTCTCACACACACACTTGCAAAGATGGCTTAAAATCAAGAGTGCTAGCTCTATGATTGTGTATTCGGCAATTGGAATGATTTGAAGCCACAAGATCTGATCTTGTTCTTCCTTTAGGTTACTGTTTCAGCCCGAGAACACAAGAGAACAAGAAAGATTTCTTTCCCCTTGAGTATTTCGGCCAAGAGAGAAAAATAGCAAAAACGGCATCCCTGTTATTCATTTAATTCATTAATATATATCACTAATTTAGGTCAAGTGTGAGTGCCGTAAATTAAGTGTTAATTTCAGCCTCCATCACTTCCTAATTAAGAGATATATCCTAATTTAAATTCCATTAGAATTTAAATTCAAATGGCATTAGTCATTTAATCAAAACAAACTTACTTATTTAAGGTAAAATAAGTTGCCGAATTCAACTAGTATTTTAGTTTGAATTTTGGCTACTTTAATTTCCTCTCAAGTATTATATTTTGATTAAATACAAATTAGGATTTAATACTCAATTAACTTAATTATACATAGATAATTAATCAATTGAAATTAAACCTAGCACATGCCAACAAATTTCTCTCGTGACCAACATATTTGCCTAAAACAGCTAGCTGTTTTAGGCAAAAAAAACTCGTTTCACATATTTGCCTAGCTGTTTTAGGCAAAATCGTGGCTTAACAGTAGCTGTTTTAGGCAAAATTGCACCTTGACAGTTTTGCCTAAAACAGCTAGCTGTTTTAGGCAAAAAAACTGTTTTTACAGATTTGCCTAAAACAGCTAGCTGTTTTAGGCAAAAATCTGTTTACCCATTTTATGCATTAATTTGACTTTAAATAAAAGTCCAAATTAATTCCCAATACACAATTTAAATATTTTAAGCCCAATGCTTTGTGTGCGATCCTATAGGTCCATTTAATGTTGGCAATGAATTAATAAATTAATTCAAAGGCTATATATATTCTCTAGCAAGATATTATAGCATTCCAAATTAAATGAAAATGCATATGGCATTTAGTGACCTAATGCAATTTTGCATAGTCCCTTACCCATAAATATCAGAATTAATATAAGGCATGGAACCAGTCATCCTTATATATATTAATTCCTTTCTTGATATTCCAGTGACACTGAACTCTCAGATAAATAATGATTACTCATTATTTCATCTCGGTATGGCCATACACTTCTCAGTTCACTGATCAAGTGGCCGATGATATTTTCTCTCATATCGAGAGGGGTAATCCCTTCACTTCTCTCATGCTCTCTAACATGAATCAATGCATACCCAATCATACCCGTACTTGTCACTCTGTTACGAGCACGTTAGGTGTATGTCAAAGTACACAGTAATTCATAAAGAGTTTCATAGAGATTTCAGGTCTAAGAACTCCAATACAAAACTTGCATATGAGAAACACTTATGACTTGTACCATGTAGTGTTCTCATGAGTGGATCTAATCCAGATACCGTGTTCTAAACATGTATCTATGATCTCTGATTGACACTCTTGTCCTTATGATCCGTAAGACAGAACTCAACTTATCAGAGAGAGCATACTAGTCTTAATTCATTTGTTATTCCCATAACAATGACTAACTAGGGATATTTAGAATGAAGTCTCATTTGTTTCAAGGTCTTACAACCATGTGCCTCACACATGATAACTTAAACTGAAACAACATTCTTGGATAGTTCTATCAATTGATATGCACAGGAATACAATAGATAAAATAAATGCCTCATTTTATTAATTTCAAGTGTTTCGTTACAATGCATTGGGGCTAGGGCTTACACTAACAATCTCCCACTAGCACTAGTCCCAATTGGGCATAGCCCTAAGACCGAACGCTCTCAAATGAGCCTCGTGCAGATTTGGACGTAACTGTTTCGTCAAAGGATCTGCTACATTGTCTTCACTTGCTATCTTGCTAACCTTGACGTCCCCACGATCAATGATTTCTCTGATCAGGTGGTACCTCCTGAGTATGTGTTTGGATTTCTGGTGTGACCGGGGCTCCTTGGCCTGTGCGATGGCCCCGTTATTGTCACAGAAAATTTCTAATGGATCTAGGATGCTTGGGACCACTCCTAATCCATTAATGAAATTTTTAATCCAAACAGCCTCTTTTGCAGCCTCACTTGCTGCAATATACTCAGATTCTGTAGTTGAGTCGGCAACGGTTTCTTGCTTTGAGCTTCTCCAGCTGACAGCACCACCGTTCAAAACAAAAACAAACCCAGATTGCGATCTAGAATCCTGAGTGCTGGTCTGAAAAGCAGCATCGGCATAACCTTGTATGACGAGCTCTTCTTGACCACCATACACTAAGAAGTGATCCTTAGTCCTTCGCAGGTACTTAAGGATCCCTTTTACAGCAGACCAGTGCTTTTCACCAGGGTCTTGCTGAAACCTACTGGTTATACTCAGTGCATGAGCAACATCCAATCTAGTACATAACATAGCGTACATGATAGATCCAATAGCAGATGCATATTGGATTCTACTCATGTTGTCCCTTTCCTCTTTGGTTTTAGGGCACTGTTCTTTAGTCAAAGGAACTCCCAAAGCCAAAGGTATGTACCCTTTCTTTGAGTCTCCCATACTAAAACGCTTTAGTACTTTGTCTATGTACTTTTCTTGACTTAGTCCCAAAAGCCGATTCGATCTATCTCTATAGATTCGAATACCAAGTATTGTCTCGGCTTCACCTAAGTCTTTCATTGAGAAACATTTTCCCAACCATTGCTTAACCTTTTGCAATGTTGGAATGTCATTCCCAATGAGAAGGATGTCGTCCACATATAGGACTAGAAACACTACTATGCTCCCACTAACCTTCTTGTACACACAAGGCTCATCTTCGTTCTTGATGAAGTCAAAATCTTTGACTGCTTCATCAAAACGAAGATTCCAACTTCGGGATGCTTGCTTTAATCCATAAATGGATTTTTGAAGCTTGCAAACCTTCTTAGGATGCTTGGGATTGACAAAACCTTCAGGCTGTGTCATATACACATCCTCAAGTAAATTTCCGTTGAGGAAAGCAGTTTTGACATCCATTTGCCATATCTCATAATCATGATATGCAGCTATGGCAAGCAAGATCCTAATGGACTTGAGCATGACTACAGGCGAAAAGGTCTCGTCATAGTCTATACCATGAGTTTGTCGAAAACCTTTTGCTACTAGTCTACCTTTGTAGGTCTTATCAGCTTTTAGTTTGAATAACCACTTGCATTCAATTACCTTAGCACCTTCCGGTGGATCAACCAAGGTCCAAACCTGGTTATCGTACATTGATTGCATCTCGAATTTCATGGCTTCAAGCCAATTATCCGAGTCTGGGCTTTCAATAGCTTCTCGGTAGGTAGTAGGATCCTCACGATCTACTAACTCAATAGTGTCACTGTCAGTGATTAGAAATCCATATCTCTCAATCTCCTGACGTACCCTACCAGACCTTCTAGGTACTTGTGTAATGGGATCTTGTTCCACAACTTGTTGTGAACTTGATCCCACTTCCAACTCATCCTCTATAGGAGCTTGTGGCACTTGAATTTCTCCAAGTTCTACTTTACTCCCACTGTCTTTCTTGAGAAGGAACTCCTTTTCCAAGAAAACAGCCTTGCGAGCAACAAATACTTTGTTCTCGGCTTGTGAGTAAAAGTAGTATCCCTTTGTTTCTTTGGGATAACCCACAAACAAGCAGACAGTCGATTTGGACTCTAGTTTGTCAGATGTTAATTTCTTAACATGTGCTTCACAGCCCCAAATCTTGAGAAAAGACATATTGGGTTCTTTCCCAGTCCATACCTCGTATGGTGTCTTCTCAACTGCTTTAGTTGGAGTACGGTTCAATAGAAACGCAGCAGTTTCTAATGCATAACCCCAAAAAGAGATAGGAAGATTAGCTTGACTCATCATAGATCGAACCATGTCCAACAGAGTTCGATTTCTCCTTTCGGACACACCATTCCATTGAGGTGTTCCAGGAGGAGTGAGCTGTGAAATAATACCACACTCCTTTAGATGACTGTCAAACTCTTGGCTTAAGTATTCGCCACCTCGATCTGATCGAATGGCTTTTATATTTTTGCCAAGTTGGTTTTCTACTTCATTCTTAAACTCTTTGAATTTCTCAAAAGTTTCAGACTTATACTTAATTAGATAGACATAGCCATATCTACTGAAGTCATCTGTGAATGTCACGAAGTAGCTAAAACCACCTCTAGCATGTGTACTTAAAGGTCCACATACATCGGTATGTATTAGTTCCAATAAGCCATTAGTCCTCTCACCTTTTTTATTAAAAGGACTCTTTGTCATTTTTCCATGTAAACATGGCTCGCATGTGTCATAAGACTCTAAGTCAAATGACCCAAGCACTCCAGTTTTGTGGAGTCTTGAAATGCGTTTTTCGTTTGCATGTCCTAAACGACAATGCCAGAAGAAAGTAGGGTTCAATTCGTTTGACTTAACCCTCTTCGTATTAATATTGTATATGGACTCTTTGTTTTGTAGATCAAAGATATAAAGGCCATTTTGCAACATGGCATTGCCATAAGAAATGCCTTGGCGATGAATATGAGCATTGCCATTTTTAATAACAAAATCAAATTCATCATTATCCAAACATGAAACTGAAATAATGTTTCTGCTCATAGCAGGCACATAATAACAATTATTCAAAACAATACAAAGTCCGGAAGGTAAAGTGAGGTGATAGTCGCCTATCTCCATGGCAGCAACTCGTGCTCCATTCCCCACACGGAGGTCCACTTCATTCTTCCCAAGTAACCGCCTATTTCTTAGCCCCTGCACATTTGAACAAATGTGAGAACCACAACCGGTATCCAATACCCAAGTGGTAGAAATAGAAAGGTTAATTTCAACAACAAAAATACCAGAACTGGACGCCTTGGCTCCATTCTTCTTTTGTTCTTCCTTGAAGAGAGCGCAATTCTTCCTCCAATGCCCTATCTTGTTGCAATGGAAGCAAGTGCTCTCACTCTCTTTGAGCTTTGGTGCCTTGGGCTTGGATTGGGCTTGAGGTGCACTCCCAACTGTCTTGGGTTTTCCCTTTCCTTTTCCCTTTCCCTTACCAGGTCCCTTCTTAATTCCCTTTTGAACCATTAGTACGGGATTGGTCTTTCGAATGTTTTCTTCAGCATTCTTAAGCATCCCATGAAGCTCAGTGACTGACTTGTTCATTGCATGCATGTTATAATTCATCACAAATGGATCATAAGCAGCAGGCAAAGATCCTAAGATCAAATCAGTGGCTAATTCCTTTGGCACTAGTACCTCAAGCTTCTCAAGAGTATCAAGATACCCTTTCATCTTGAGTACATGGGTACTAACAGGAGTACCCTCAGCCATCTTGCAAGAAATTAAAGCCTTTGTTGTCACGAACCTCTCGTGACGAGCTTGCTCTTGGAACATCTCCTTGAGGTGCACCATGATTGCATAGGCCTCTTGGTCCATAAATTGCTTTTGCAATTCAGGCACCATAGTGGCTAGCATCAAACAGGTCACATCATTAGAGTCACTTTTCTTGGTCTCAAAAGTTTCCTTTTGAACCACAGAAGCGTTCCTAGCAGGTTCCTCAGGTAAGGGTGCATCCAAAACATACGACTTCTTCTCTTGCTTAAGAACTATTCTTAAGTTTCGAGACCAGTCTATGAAATTGGTGCCATTCAATTTGTCCTTTTCAAGGACCGATCGCAATGAGAAATTGTTGTTTGAAGATGCCATTTTCAATCTACAATAAAATTTAGCAAGATTAAATGAGGTCTTATTAATGATCCCACAAACCGAATTAATATCCCTTTAAATAATTCGCATTAGTGATTTAATGTGGGCCAAGATCCACTTTTCACAACAACTTATTAGTCAAGCTGAGCTTGTACACCTAACAAGTTAAGTTACTTAGGTAGGAAAACT
>JBBPFJ010000523.1:42038-88974 GCA_037975025.1 Excoecaria agallocha
CTTGAGTTAAGGGTGATAAAACCTTAGGGTTACCCAAGCATGGTCCCTGCTAATAGGTCTACCTCATCACAAGCATAACGATCGATGGGTTACCATTTTATATACCAATTCGTACTGGATTTGGGTTGGTGGGTCTGTTTGACACCTCCTTACACTGAGTGAATGTAAGACATGCTTCAAGATTGCACCAAGGCTAAAAAGGGATACCTAACTTAATTCTAGGATTCTAAGATGTATGCAATTTTTTATAAAGAAGAAAAGATTAATAACAAAACCTAATTATAAATGACTTAACCAAAATGCTTTTCAAAGCAAGGTCACTTTGGGTCACTAGTGGAGTTGCCACTATAACGTGCATTAGGAGCCTTTGCCCATTTTGGTTCTATTCTTGGAGGCCCGCTTTTAGGGTCTGAGATTGAAGGAGGCTCACTTTTATCATAAATTGGTTGTTTTGCAATAAAAAGGGTGAAGCCTAATTTATTGCTAACGGTTAACCCATAAAAGGCAGAAGTGGGCCCAAAAAGGTAGGTGTCATAGAGTCATGATTCGATAGAGTGTCGAGAAGTTTATCTCGACCCTTTGATGCCCAGGAAGAGATAGGTGTTTGGGACATCACTCTTATTAGGCATTTTAGTTATGTGTCAGTTTATAATTAGCTTTTAGAATTAAACACCTCTCCTCTCTCACACAATGAAAAAGTGCGAGAATTAAGTAAACATCCTAAGAAAATAAATAAAGTAGTAAAAGTAAATCTACTTAACTATTACATAAGCAAATCATGCCAAAGAAAAGAATAAAGAAAGATAAATATACGTCATACATAAAATGGGGTATTCATTTAGATTGGAAACATTCGTTCCCTCATGCATATTTCACAAAACAAATTATTATTATTTGTGTGAATTTTTAAGATAAGAAATCAGACATTGGTCCCTTTTATTAAAAAAATCCTAATTTGATTAATGAAAATGATTTTAAATGAAATTTTATTTAACATGCAAATATCATATGTTTTACTACCTATTACATGCTCAAAAAATAACAATACATTCGAGATGAAAAAATAAATTGACAAAGAAAATAGAATAAACAACTAAAAGAAACATAATATACTAAAGGAAAATGAGGTAACCTGAACGAGGAGGGTGATCAATACCGAAGCATGACTTTCCACATGAATTCCATACATCCTTCATGACCATAAATAAATAAATTACTCAAAAGAACAAACGAACAAATTAGTTAGCACCAATAAAAATACCCATATAACTTACACTTATAAAAAAACCGTTACAGATACAATAGTGCGTATTGAATAGTTAAAACATGCCAAATATTTTCCAAATACTGCATAAAAGAACATCAAAATAAAAGGCATTAAAAGAACCCTAATATACACAAAAGAACCTAAAGAAAACTCCAGGGACGACAAAAAGAAGGCAAGGGACGGCCATGGAAGAAGCAAAGGACGGCTAGGGAAAAGGCGAGGGACATCCCATCCTTCACGTGAGGGATATGTTAGAGAGTATGCTCTATAGCCCATGTAATGGGGATGTATTTCATATGTATGAACTCATATTCTTAATAAAAGGAATCATTCATTTATTAATGCTATGTTTAAATACATGAGTTTGTAAATCTTAAATTAATAAATGAAGTCCTAGATATTATAAACACAGTGCAAAGGCAATCATGAAAGTGCTCATGATGTAAGATGTCTATTGTATGCAAATGTGATAATATCTAAATATCCCTAGTTATAGAATTAACAAGATAGGATATTGTTAATTCGGACAGACTAGCACATGTTATGCTTCTTGAATTGTTCAAGTAGTGGTTCTCATAACTGTGATTATGGAAGATGATCAAAGCTAACATGTAGATGCTTGTTAGAAGAACAAGTTCATTGGAGACCTACAAAGAGAATCCTCACATGGATGTTAAATCTATATCAGTGAGGAATCTCTTCATAGCGGTTGTGCAAGTATCTTTAGACTTGAGATCACCAAGGTTATCTTAAGTAGCAAGTGATATACTTTGACTCTATAACTAATTACTTCTAACTAGGAGTGACATAGTTAGGAGGTTGGGTATATCATGACCTACTCGAAGATAGTTGAGTTATTGACAAAGGATTCACCATCCTAGATTTATTAAGGGAAGTTATCTCTCATGATTCTATAATTATCTTGTTAAGAGAATCTCTGTCTAGAGTAATATGCCAAGATGGATAGGGATCCATGAAGGGCATTTTGGGAACAATGGTTAAATTAATAGAATATACATAATTAGATTTATATGAGTTGACAGAAATCCATACTCAGAATCTAAATGAGATAAGAGTGGTGAAAGGAGTAATTGCACGGTAAACTGTTTCTATGGAAGGGTATAGTCAAACCACTTGACTTTTCTGACATTTGGGTAGTCATAATGCCTAGCTAGAGGCTACTTATGACTTGTATAATAGTGTATCTTAAATATCAATAGGGATTGATAAAATGATTTAAAGAAGTTTAAATCATGTGAGTTTTGAATAAAACTCATAATTACATATTATACTGCCAATATGGATAGGAACCCAATAGGTCACACACATATAGAGTAAAGGATAAACTGGTAAAATAACAAGGATAATAATATTTGATATTATTATTGAAGAGAGAAATGAATAAGAGAATAATTAATTGAAGAGTTTAATTAATTATGATCAAGTAGGATTGTTCGGAGAACTTTTTAGAAATGTTCTGCAAAATGGACTTAATTAAAATATTATATTTCATAATTAATTATTATTGGACTATAAGTGTTATACGGCTAATGAAATAATTAATAGATCCATTAGAGAAATTAAAAGAGGAATTGGTTTTGGCGCAGAAACCCTCCAGCGGAATGGTTACATGCCAAACCCATATAGAAGGCCTTAGAGACCTAATTCTTGGACCAAAATAAATTAAATATATTTCATAAGTGTTATGGAGCCTACATATTTAATTTGGATGGATTTGGAATTAATTTTGGTGATTAAATCCAAGTATGTGCACAAAGGGCCTGGTTTGTGGGTTTTATGCATAGTCTTTTGTGAAAGGATTTAAATTGGATTTAATTGAGCCCAAATAAATTATTAATAATTCCAGAATCCTATTTAATATTTCTCCAGCAATTTTAAAAAGCACAATCCTATTATGAAGTTGGATTTTTAACCTAACTTTAAAAATCAAAGTGATAGGGATTTTAGGGTTAAGTGAACATTAAGAGAAAAGAAAATTTTCTCTAATTTTTCTCTAACCCTAGCCGCCACTCCCTTGCTAGCATCAAAGAGAATCCAGCCAGCCCTTGTGTTCCATTATTCTTGGTTCATTCAATCATTCTCTAGTGTGGATTACTAATTGGAGGTATTCAATTTTGGACACTGTGGTTTGCGACAACCCGATGAGAAGCAAAATCAACTGTTCAACAAAAATCGAAGGTGATTTTTCTTATTCTCATTAATATTTATATTGTAAATTCAAGGCAAGATCGGATCTATTGGTTAAAAATTTTAAATTCCACTTATGCATGTGATGCATGTAACCGATAATTCCCAACATGGTATCAGAGCCACGGTTTTGCCATGAATCTACAATTCTATATTATTCGCGGAATGGTTTTTCTTTTTATTTTGAGTTATTTATTTAATAAACTTAAAAATATCAGATTTGATTTTTCATGAATGAGAAATATTGATTTATCGATATATGTGATCAAATATATAAAATGAAAAATGGAAACGATTCTTTAGAGAAAAGAATAATTGTTTTTGGCGTGTAGGGTTTTTATTTTTCAATAAAGTTTAGGGGCTGTTCTAAATTAAATTTTTATTGATCCACTCTATAATTATTTTGATGATAATTTATTTGTTTAATATGTGATATTACACCATAGGATCAAACAAAATTAAAATCGAACAAGTTTTGCATGAAAACTAGTTTAATTGAAAAGTTCGATAAATTGGTGTTCTTGGTGTGTTCTTGGTGAGTTCATGTTTAGAATGATTTTTAATCTTATAAATTTGATATATATGATATATTAATTTATTTTTAATTAATTAGATTAATTCAAATGGGCATTGAATTAATTGTATTAATTTTAATTCATTAAAACCACTTAATGGGCTTAATTATGTTTATGGACTTGATTTAAATTAGTGAATGACTTGATGGGCCCAAAGAGCTGATTTAAATTAAATATTATAGACTTTAATTAAGTTTATTAATGGGGTTTAGGGACTAGAGTGGGCTTGGCTCATTCCAAAAGGCCCAATGGTCCAAAAGACACAAAACTAGTTTGTGTGTGAACACACTTTTGGGGTTTAGATTTGTGGGTTTCAGCCTACCCTTTGTTTTAAGCTCAAAATTGATTATTTAATTATTTAATATGATTAATTAATTAAATAATTAATTAATAATTAATTAATAATCAATTGGATTGATAATTAAGGCAAGAACACATGCATGCAAAAGGGTTTCCTGAAATGAAAGTTTCCAAAAGAGAATCCCAAAGGAACTTGCTTCCATGGTGAAAAAGATGGTCATTGGAAGCGTAACTGCAAGGCCTATCTAGATTCTCTCAAGGAGAAGAAGCAAGCTGATGCTTCTACTTCAGGTATTCATATGATTGAAATTAATACTTATTCTATTACTTCAAAACAATCTTGGGTATTAGATACCAGATGTGGATCTCATTTGTGTAATGATCTACAGGGGCTTAAAAGCAGTAGAAAAGTTGGAAAGGCAAAAATATGTCCACGGTCAGCTATTGGACAAAATATCTCTACAACAGTTGTGGGGACTTATCATTTGCCTCTTCCAAGAAGATTAATACTAGAATTAAATAATTGTTATTATGTTCCAGCTTTATCCAAAAGTATTATTTCTTTTAGTTGTTTATTGAACGATTATGACATTTCTTTAAAAGACAAATGTTGTTACATTTTTAAGAACAATATTTTTTATGCTAAAGCTATCATTGAGAATGGTATATTTGTTCTTGATTTAATTAAATAAGTGCATAATGTGGATACCAAGAGAATGAAACAAGATATCTAAATACCTCATATTTATGGCATTGTCGTTTAGGCCATATAAATAAGAAACACATGACCAAATTACACAAGTTAGGTGATTTAAGGTCATTTGATTATGAATCATTTGATACATGTGAATCTTGTTTATTAGGAAAAATGACAAAAGCTCCCTTTATTGGTAAAAGAGAATGAGCTAAAACGGTTTTAGACTTAATACATTCAGATGTATATGGTCCAATGACTACACATACTATAGGAGGTTACTCCTACTTCATTACTTTCATAGATGATTATTCCAGGTTTTGATATATCTATCTAATGAAATATAAATCAGAAGCATTTGAAAAGTTCAAAGAATTTAGAAATGAAGTAGAGAAGCAACTTTGCAAGAGTATTAAGACATTTAAATCAAATCGAGGTGGAGAGTACCTAAGTCAAGAATTTCAAGATTATCTTAGAGATAATGGAATTTTATCTCAATGGACTCCACCTTATACACCACAACATAATGGTGTATCTGAAAGGAGAAATCGAACACTATTAGATGTGGTTCGATCCATGATGAGCCAAGCAGACTTTCCTAAGTCCTTTTAGGGATATGCACTAAAAACTATTGTTTATATGTTAAACAGAGTTCCTAGTAAATCGGTTGACGTTACTCCATATGAGATATGGAATAACAAGAAACCCATACTTTCTCATATGAAAGTATGGGGTTGTCCTGCTTATGTGAAGAGGACAGTGTTAGAAAAACTAGATGTTAAATTTGACAAATGTTTATTTGTGGGATATCCAAAAGAAACATTTGGATATTATTTCTATCATCCTTTAGAACAAAAGGTGTTTGTTTCAAGGCATGTTGTCTTCTTGGAAAGAGAATTTCTCCTATAAGAGGACAATGGGAGTAAAATTAAACTTGGTGAAGTTCAAGACCCACAAATAGAAGTATATCAACAAATTGAAACCGAGACTGAATTTCATAATGATGAGATTACAGTTGAACCTAATTATACACAAAATTCTAGAAGATCTACTGGGATGTGTTCTATCTTTATGAGATATGGATTTCACATTGATTTAGATAGAGGCATAACTGTAGTAGAGGACAATAAGCCTACAATCTATCAAGAAGTTTTGAATAGTTCAAAAAGTGATTTATGGCTTAAGGATATGCAATCTGAAATGGACTCCATGTATGAGAACAAAGTATGGACTTTAACTCAACCACCTAAAGGGATAAGACCCATAGGGTACAAATGGGTCTTTAAAAAGAAGATCGACATGGAAGGTAATATAGTTACCTATAAAGCTCGCTTGGTAGCAAAAGGATATCATCAAAAATAAGGTATTGACTATGATGAAATCTTTTCTCCTGTAGCGATGCTTAAGTCTATAAGAATATTTTTAGCCATTACAGCTCATTATGATTATGAGATTTGGCAAATGGATGTGAAGACAACTTTCATAAATGGAAATCTGACTGAGGATGTGTATATGACACAACCAGAAGGGTTCACATGCAAGCTTAAAAGATCCATTTATGGATTAAAGCAAGCCTCTAGGAGCTGGAACATATGGTTGAATGAGACAATAAAAGAGTTTAGTTTCTCATAGAATGAAGATGAAACTTGTGTGTATAAAAGGGTCAGTGGGAGTGTAATTGTCTTCCTAGTTCTATATGTGGATGACATATTAATCATGGGAAACGACATTTCTCTTCTCCAATCTGTTAAAATATGGTAATCCAAGCAATTCTCCATGAAATACCTTGGACAAGCATCCTATATTATGGCAATAAGGATCTATAGAGATAGATCTAATAGGTTGCTAGGTCTTTCGCAAAGTACATATATAGATAAATTATTGAAGATGTTCAATATAAATCTCTCTAAGAAAGGATTTATATACCCATGTTGCATGGGAAACACCTTTCTAAGTCTATGTGTCCATAGACACTAGAGGATAGAGAGAGCATGAATAAAATACCATATGCATCTGTAATTAGTTCTATCATTCATGCTATGTTATGTATACATCCAGATGTAGCATTTGCTTTGAGTGTCACAAGTAGATTCCAATCCAATTTTGCAGAGGAACACTAGGTAGCTATCAAGAATATCCTTAAGTACTTGAGAACGACTATGATATACTTTTGGTATATGGAGAGGGCAGTTATGAAGTAAAATGGGTATACGGATGCAAGCTTCAAATCTGACAAAGATGCTTGTAAGTCATTGTCTGGTTTTGAGTTCATAACAAGAGGAGGGGCAGTTAGTTGGAAGAGTTCCAAACAAGAAACAACTGCTGATTCCACGACAGAAGTTGAGTACATTACTGCTTCGGAAGCAACCAAAGAAGCAGTCTGGATCAAAAAGTTCATATATGAACTAGGAGTGGTGACTAGAATTGTTGATCTGATTCCTTTATATTGTGACAACAATGGAGCCATTACGCAAGCAAAGGAACCAATGTCTCATTAGCAATCCAAGCATGTTCTCAGACGCTACCATCTCACAAGGGAAATAGTAGCTAGAAATGAAGTGAATAGAAAGGGTCCCCACATATATAATATGGCGGGTTCACTCACTAAAGCACTTTCCCAGATAAAGCATGATCACCATATAAATAACATGGGCTTAAGACATATGATTGATTGGCTCTAGTGCAAGTGGGAAAATTGTTAAAGAGTATGACATAGAGCCCATATAATGGGGATGTATTTCATATCTATGAACTCATATTCTTAATAAAAGGCATCATTCATTTATTAATGCTATGTTTAAATACACGAGTTTATAAATCTTAAATTAATAAATAAAGTCATAGATATTATAAACATAGTGCAAAGGCAATCATGAAAGTGTTCATGATGTGAGATTTCTATTGCATGTAAATGTGATAATATCTAAATATCTCTAGTCATAGAATTAACAAGATAGGACATTGTTAATTCGGATAGACTAGCACAAGTTATGCTTTTTGAATAGTTTAAGCAATGGTTTTCATAACTGTGATTATGGAAGATGATCAAAGTTAACATATGGATCCTTGTTAGAAGAAAAAGTTCATTAAAGACATGCAAAGAGAATCCTCACATGGATATTAAATCTATGTTAGTAAGGAATCTCTTTATAACGGTTGTGCAAGTATCCTTAGACTTAGATCACCAAGGTTATCTTAAGTAGTAAGTGATATACTTTGACTCTATAACTGATTACTTCCAACTGGGGGTGAACATAGTTAAGAGATTGGGTATATCACGACCTACTTGAAGATAGTTGAGTGATTGACAAATGATTCACCATCCCAGATTTATTAAGGGAAGTTATCTCGTATAATTCTACAATTACCTTGTTCAGAGAATCTCTGGCCAGAGTAATATGCCAAGATGGGAAGGGCATTTTGGGAACAATGGTTGAATTAATTGAATATTCATAATTAGATTTATATGAATTGATAGAAATCCATACTCAGAATCTAATTGAGATAAGAGTGGTGAAATGAGTAATTGCATGGTAACTGTTTCTATAGAAGGGTATAGTCAAACCACTTGACTTTCCTGACATTTGGGTAGTCATGATGCCTAGCTAGTGGCTGCTCAAGACTTGTATAATAGTGTCTCATAAATATCAATAGGGATTGATAAAATGATTTAAAGAAGTTTAAATCATGTGAGTTTTGAATAAAACTCATAATTACATATTATACTGCCAATATAGATAGGAACCTAATAGGTCACACACATATAGAGTAAAGGATAAAATGGTAAAATGAAAAGTATAATAATATTTGATATTATTATGGAAGAGAGAAATTAATAAGAGAATAATTTATTAAAGAGTTTAATTAATTTTGAACAACTAGAATTGTTCGCAGAACTTTTTAGAAATGTTTTGCAAAATGGAATTAATACATAATTAATTATTATTGGACTATAAGTGTCATAGGGCTGATATAATAATTAATATAACCGTTGGAGAAATTAAAAGAGGCCCAGAGAATTGGTTTTGGCGTAGAAACCCTACAGCGAAAGGGTTACAAGACAAACCCATATAAAAGACCTTAGAGGCCTAATTCTTGGACCAAAATAAATTAAATATATTTCATAAGTGTTATAGAGCCTACATATTTAATTTGGATGGATTTGGAATTAATTTGGGTAATTAAATCCAAGTGTGTGCACAAATGGCCTAGTTTGTAGGTTTTGTGCATAGTCTTTTTTGAAAGGATTTAAATTGGATTTAATTGACCCCAAATATATTATTAATAATTCCAGAAGCCCATTTAATATTTCTCCAGCAATTTTAAAGAGCCCAATCCCGTTATGAAGTTGGATTTTTAACCTAACTATAAAAATCCAAGTGATAGCGATTTTAGGGTTAAGTTAAGAGAAAAGAAAATTTTCTCTCATTTTCTTTAACCCTAGCCGCCACTCCCTTGCTAGCATCAAAGGGAATTCAGCCAGCCCTTGTGTTCCATTATTCTTGGTTCATTCAATCCTTATCTAGTGTGGATTACTAATTAAAGGTGTTTAATTTTGGACACTGTGGTTTGCAACAACCCAGTGAGAAGGAAAATCAACTGTTCAACAAAAATCAAAGGTGATTTTTCTTATTCTCATTAATATTTATATAGTAAATTCATGGCAAGATCAGATCCATTGGTTAAAAATTTTAAATTTCGTTTATGCATGTGATGCATGTAACCGATAATTCCCAACAGGACAGTCGTCCTTCACATCTTTTTCCCGTCCCTCACTTATAGAACATGATAGAATGTGTAGAACAAGAAGAAAAGATGAAGGAATTTATGCAAATAAGTGTTTCAATGCTAGATATATCATAATTAAGCACCAAATCATGCCAAAACTTATCAAAACACTAAAGCTTACATTAAATCGAATTAAAATCAAGGAATTACATCATTTTACATGTTAGATGGGAAGAACATCAAAACAACAATAATGGATGAAATCCTTGGCAGCCTTGACTCTAACATGTAATACAAATCATAAATGAGCCATATTTCAATAAAATAAGCATGTTATTTAGTCCTCAAAATTAAAATGTATTAATTTAACAAATAAAATGTGATTGAATGAATAAATTGAAGAAAGAGAAAACATAAACGAGCCTAGAATATTATTCTTAGGAGATGTTCTGACTCTGTGATTTCTGAAGTCTAGATCTCTACTCCGAAGTTATGGTTCTTAATGTTTAAAAGAAGTACCAAATTTGTTTGTGTGTTTTGTGCTAAAAGATTGCAAGAGGCACAAAGCTTTTTAGAGAGAGAAATTATTTTTCTTCCCTCTTCCAATAGCTTTTCTTCTTTCCAAAGAATCACGATCTCCCACAAAAAACCCTAATCTCTTTGTTTTTATACGTAAGATAGAGTTCTAATCAGATTTTATCTTAAAATCCTTGATTAATTGGTCCTTGTACCTTAAAATCCGGACTTGATACTTATCTCTCAAAACTTCGCCTTCTGAAATTCCAGGAAAACATGGGAAAATTGGGTTTCGACAAGGGACGAGCATGTGTGAGTGAGGGGCAACCGTCCCTCATCGCTAGCACACTAATTTCCTAAAATATCCCTATTTTTTACTGTCCTAGAGGTTATGGCCTATAAACGGCCGCCGCTTAGGTGATCTATCACCACTGTTTATCCAGAAATAGGGTTTTTTTTGCCTATTTTGCTAAAACACCCAAAAATATTCAAAATTTTTTAGAAAATCATGTAAATCATTTAAGGGAAAGTGATAAACTTATCATTGGAGCTTCAAGATCTAAACTCACTATCAGCAATATGATGTTTCCTCATCATCAGGTAACCCTGATCTAAGCTACCTCGGGTCATAATGTCTACAATAGGCATTTCCTTGATGGCCTTCATTTTATTGGTAACTATCTTTATTCCCCTCTAACTCATACAGGTCCTAGCAACTTGCCTAGTGTAACCTTAAATATATACTTTTTTAGGTTAAGGTAAAGGTTATACTTATCAATCCTTTGAAAGAACTCATCCAATGCCTTTAAGTGGCTTTGTTGGGCAACCGACTTAATCATCACATCAACCATATATACTTCTACCTCTTTTTGGATCAAGTCATCTAAAATCTTAGTTGCCATCCTCTAATAAGTGGCACTTGCATTCTAAGTATAAACATAACCTGATAGGCATAAGTACCCCCATTTAATGATGAAAACGATTTTAATCCTATCCATAATTTTGGTCAAGATCTAATTATATCCAACATACCCATCCACAAAGCTATATATAGCACAAAAAACTTCACTGTCCACTAAGACATTTATATAAGGCAATGGGAAATTAGCCTTGGGTCAAGGTTTGTTCAAATCTTAAGAGTCTCCATACACTCTAACTTTTGCATCCTTTTTAGCTATAGGATTACATTGGCTAGCCAAGTCGGGTATCGAACCTCTTTCAAAAATTTTGCTTCAATCTGCTTTCTTGCCTCTTCCTTAACCTTTTTAGCCCACTCTGGCCTACGTTTTCTACGCATTTGCTTAATCGGCTTATACCCTTGATAGATAGGAATGGCATGTTCTACTATCTCTCGATCAATTTTTGGCATATCTTCATAGGTCTAAGCAAATACTCTTTCATATTTTCTTAATATTCTCTCAAAATTTTCTCTCTTTTTAAGAGCTATTTTTTATGCTATTAAGATTTCATTTAGATTTTCTTTTGTATCGAGCTTAAATAAACATGTATTAGTTGAGTTGATGTCAAATATGAATGATTTATGATCATGATTATGAATATTAAAATTAGGAGAAACATCACACAAGTAAGCAAAGTTATTTATCTTATCAATATAATCAAAAGAAATGGAATTTTTCTAATCAAAATGTTCAGAAGTATAAATAAAATTAATAAAAACATCATCTTCAGTCTTTGGCTTAGCTATCAATGTCTCTCCAGATTCCTCTTTTGGCTCTAATACCTTGTTCCCAATCGAATACATCATTAAATAGCTCAAAACTTGGTACAATCTTGTCTCCCACAATCTAAGGCTCATTCTCCCTACAATAAAGGCAGACTCCTAAGGCCGGCACAAAACTTTCAGAAATATGAGGGACTTTACCTACTGCCCCCTTTCCCTTACTTTACTTTTTTTGAACTAGTGTAGCCCAGGCCCTTCTTACCTTTTTGACACTTAGTGGTAGTTATAGTTTGAGGTCTCTGAGAATTCTCACCTAAACCAACTCTATGCAAGAAGTGCATCTTTTTCAACATGTTGATCACTTATGGGTTATCAGCTAGACTATACTTACTCTTATCATTATTGACAATAGACACATGAAATCCATTGAATGGCTGCTTTACAATCTCAAGCATTGATACTTAATTCTCTTTTATAGCCTTGATGGCAACCACCTCAACTTACTTCTACTTGTGTGATGGAAATTGCCTCAACAAATCCTAAATGGAAATTTGAGCTTAGGTCTTCTTCAATTGCTCGATGATTTGATTCTCCTCTACTTTCTTCTTTATGGTCACAGTGGTAGCAGCTGGTTGTCTCTCAACCTTAGGGCACCACCCTTCCACTTTTGGTGATTGCCTTTACCTTTTTCTCTTTCCTCACTTCCTCTTCACTCTTACTAGCTGAACTCTAAATATCAACAAACACCATTACCCTTTCATCCTCACTCTTGGTGGGGGTATCAAAATAATTAATCATAGAAATTGGCCAATTTTCCTTAATTGGCTAAGTTACTTCAGAGATAGAATGAGTAACAATCACATACCCATTACCATATAAGTCCTTCATTACATACCATTCCTCAAGGTGCGTCAATAATTGATAAGAAGCCATGTGTGAAGATGGTAAGGGTAATTCTAATCCTTTCTAAGGTAAGGCAACCCCTGACTCTTAGTAGAAAGTCAAGTTAGAGTAGTACCTCTAATTTGCCTTCATAGTAGATACTTTAACCATTTTCCTAGTCCAATTACCTCTACCACTATTCCTAGCTGTTTTATTATTGCCAAAGTTCTTCCTTACACCCTCACTATTAGCCCTTTTAGCCCAGTACTCACCTTCAGCTTCTATAACTATGTCCTTTAAGGACTCCGAATCCCTCAGCCCTTTCATCATCAAGCAATCCCTTAAGTAAGGATTTGCATTCTTAATAAAGATCTTGATCTGTTCAACAGTATCAAGTTTTCTTTTCATTTCCATCACTATGTTCCTCACTTTGTTAGGTGCTTGTGAAAGGACTCATCATGTATTTGTTGTAGCAACTCGAGGTCTTTTAGAGTGACCTTTATCTTAGTCTTACAATCGTATTGCTTAAAGAACTCCTCTATCAACAAATTTCAATCCTTTTTCGTGCCCCTATCCAACCCATGATACAAATCCATTGCTGGGCTAACTAAAATTAAGCAAACGTACTCCACCTTTTATTTCTTAGTTAAGGTGGTCCCCTTCATAATCAGAGTACAGTATTTAACATGCACAGAAAGGTTAGAGGTACAATCGAATATAGGCAAATTTGGCATCTTAAAACTTGAGGGAGTGGGTCATCCCTATCAAAATCCCTATCTTCAGGGTTCATTCCCCTACCAGTAGACAATACTCAGGCCATAGCCTCTATCTTCTCTTTTACGTTTTTAAAAGTAACATCTTCAGCACTAAGGCCTATATTCCTCACAATTACCATAGGAGGGTCTTCCTCTTCATTCTCTTTAATATAATTATTCTTAGGCTCATGTCTGCCTTCTCCACTCTACTCTACTAGTGGTGTTCGAGGTGCTGAAATATTTATCGTGGTAGCATCCCCAGCATGTGTTTGCTTTGCTATCCCACAAACAAATGTTTCAGACCAAGTTTTAAGATTTGGTGCTGAAAAAGCCACCAATCAACCAATCATAGCTAGCATCCTTTCCTCAAACTCTTGGAATTGCCTATCCATGCTTTTGTCCAACTCATCCCATGCCACTACGGGCCCAAAAGTAGAATCAACTAGCCTTTCCATTAAAGATAACACCCTTGTCACTTCATTTATAACTCTTCAATACTTATTTATAGTATCTCATCATCCATTTCCAATATGGTCTCTTAACTGCTTTTTGAAAACTCATTTGAACCAGACTTTAAACTGATCTTAGACCCTAACTCTGAATTCAACTATAATCTCAAACCCAGTAGCTTAAATATAAACCCTTGGACAAGGTAACTGTTTAACCCTCTAGACAACCTAAATGAATATATGATGGCTATAAGAGTTAAGTGTTAGAGATGATGTATAGTAATAATGTATAAGCATGTCATATATATGATGTATGGTCGCAATGGATGTGTTGTTAGATGTCAATCACAACCACACAGAAGGTCTATTGTCTTTTTCCTAGGTGGGTTTAGCCTATAGGTCAATAAAGAACCCGATGGACATGCATGGTTTACGACGAAAAATTCACAGCATAACATCTCTTAATTGAAAGCATAGACACATAGATTTTGGCCATCACGTATTTAAACAATTCAAATAAATTGGTTGGGCCCATTGAGGCATGGAAGCCTTTGATTAGTACACTTTTAATTTATTTGAATTTGTTCAATACATAAAGGACTATATAGAAAGCAAAGAGTTGTTATGGTTATACAACTTAGGAAAAGTAGATATTGTCATTACATGGACTATAGTCAGGTGATGAACTTTAGGGCTACCCAAGCATTCCTCTTGCCAATAGGTTAGTTTATCACAAACATAACGGCTGATGAGTCACTATTTTATATACCAGTTGGTATTAGACTTAGGCTAGTAGGTTTCCTTTACACATCCCTATAATAGGTGAGTGTAAAGTGTGTTTCAGGATAGCACCGAGGCTAAAAAATGGATGCTTAACTTAATTTTAAAGCATTAAAATGAATGCAAGAAATGTAATTCCAAAAGGAAATAGGATTAATAACAAAAACCCAATTATAAGAAACTTAACCAAGATGCTTTTAGGAGCAAGGTCTCCTAATTTCCCAATGGAGTCACCATTGTGATGTGTGTCGAAGCTTGCTCTTATCCGATTTAGGTTCTAGGAGGCTCATTTTTAGGGTTTAAGACTTGATGAGGCTCACTAAAACTCATAAACTTGCCACTTTACAATAGATAAGGAATTTAAGCCCCATTTTATTAGTGATGGTTAACCTATGAAGGCATCTAATGTGGGCACAAGAGGTAGATTTCATGGTGTCTCCACCCAATAAAAGGTTAGGAAATAAATCTCAACCTTTAGATGCCCAAATAGAGATTAGTGTTTGGGACATCACTCTTCTTGGCCACCTCGGTTAGGTGTTTCTTATGTTTAAATTTTTATTATAATTTGCTATTGCCTTTATCACACGATGCATTACAATTTAAATTAAATAAACATGACAAACAATTAAGAAAATTTGTAAATAAAACACTAAATAAATCAAATAATCCTACTTAAATTATTACAGAAGCAAATTGTCCAACTGAAAAATAAAGTATCATATATAAATTGGGGCATTTATTTGGGTTGGGAACATTGGTTCCCTTATGCATATTTACAGAAAAAAGATCATTTTTGTGATTTTGGGATAAAAACCTAGACATTGGTCCATTTTATTTAAGAAAACCAATTAATTAAATAGAAAGCATGTTAAGTGACTTTTTAGCTAATTAACGAGCAAAAAAATCCTTTTTTTACTACCTATTACATTCTTAAAATAAAATATATCTGAAATAAATAACAAAAAACAAAAATAAAAAACCAACAATAAAACATAATGTAATAATCAGATACAATCAATAAAAGGGAAGAAAGAAAGAGGAACCAATTCATGAACAACCTCCAATGCTTATCAAGCTCCCAAAATGAACTCCAAGACATGAGAAACAAAATTGTTCAAAGGGTCATAAAAAGAACAAAATAATTATCATCATAAGAAAAAAATAATTAACATCACAAGACAACAAGTAAATGAATAATAAAACTAAAACAACATAAAAAAAACACATACTAAAATGAATGCAAAACATACAAAATGTCAAACAGGCTAGAAAAAAACCAAAAGTAACATTATATGGTAGCTAATCTTGCAAAATAAAGCATATATGCAAAAATAAAACTCAAAATAGCTTAAAGGGCTTAAAAGCAAGCCATAAACATGTTAGTGTAAGCCCTAGCCCCAATACATTGTAATAAAACACTTTAGTTAATAAATGACGCATTTGTTTTATTTATTGTATTCTTGTGCATATCAATTGATAGAACTATCCAGGAATGTTGTTTCAATTTAAGTTATCGTGTGTGAGGCATATGGTTATAAGACCTTGAAAAAAATGAGACTTCATTCTAAATATCCCTAGTCAGTCATTGTTATGGGAATAATAAATGAATTAAGACTAGTATGCTCTCTCTGATATGTTGAGTTTTGTCTTACGGATCATAAGGACAAGAGTGTCAATTAGAGATCATAGATACATGTTTAGAACATGGTATCTAGATTCGATCCACTCAAGAGAACACTACATGGTACAAGTCATAAGTGTTTCTCATATGCAAGTTTTTTATCGGAGTTCTTAGACCTAAAATCTCTATGAAACTCTTTATGAATTACTGTGTGCTTTGACATACACCTAACGTGCTCGTAACAGAGTGACAAGTACGGGTATGCTTGGGTATGCATTGATTCATGTTAGAGAGCATGAGGGAAGTGAAGGGATTACCCCTCTCTATAAGAGAGAAAATATCATCGACCACTTGATCAGTGAACTGAGAAATGTATGGCCATACCGAGATGAAATAATGAGTAGTCATTATTTATCTGAGAGTTTAGTGTCACTGGAATATCAAGAAAGGAATTAATATATATAAGGATGACTAGTTCCATGCTTTATATTAATTCTGATATTTATGGGTAAGGGACTATGCAAAATTGCATTAGGTCACTAAATGCCATATGCATTTTTATTTAATTTGGAATGCTATAATATCTTGCTAGAGAATATATATAGCCTTTGAATTAATTCATTGCCAACATTAAATGGACCTATAGGATCGCACACAAAGCATTGGGCTTAAAATATTTGAATAAAGTATTGGACATTAATTTGGACTTTTAATTAAAGTCAAATTAATGTGTGCAATGGGTTTTAAAATTGCTATTGGACCTTGGTCCATGAGAGAGAAAAATTCAGCCTACAAGGTTTAATTTCAATTAATTAATTATCTTGTATTAATTAAGTTAATTGAGTATTAAAGCGTAAAAGAATTTAAATTAAATTAAATCATTCAAATAAATAATGAAGTGGCCGAAATTCCAAGATAAAAATCAAGGAATTTTGGCACATGCACATTATATATGTTAAGTGATTTTATTTAATTAAATGTCTTGTGTTTTATTTCAAATTTGAATTTTAAATTCAAAGGAGTTTAAATCAATATATATTACTTATTTTTAGGAAGTGATTGAAGTTGAATTAATTATCTTGAGATGGTAAAATTCAGATCAAACACTTGCCAAAAGATAATGATATATATTAGTAAAGAAATAAAACCCTAGGGTGATAAGGTTTTGGCATGAACTTCTCTCTCTCTCTCAAAAAAATTCTCTTGGCCAATTTTCACAAGGAGAAAGGATTATTCCTCATTCTCTTGTGTTCTTGGGTAGTAATAGCAACTTAAGAGAAGTACAAAATCAAATTTTGTAGTTTCAAACCATAGCCATTATACAATACTTATTTTGAGAGCTAGCAATCTCGGTTTTTAAGCTATCTTTGCAAGTGTGTGTGTGTGAGAATAGAGGGGAGTGGCATAAAGGCTGTTCCTTGGCATTGGTGGTGGAGGTCTAAGGCTAAGATATCCTCCTTGGTTGCTGGTCATCATCAAAATCAAGTTTTATAGGCATCTAAAGATGTAAGTTTTAAAACCCTAAAATTGCATGTTTCTATTCTTGTCATGGAATTGTATGGCATGTATGATCAAATTTTATTATTTTTCGCTGCATGATCTTTATGTGCATACCATATCATATTCCATCAGTGGTATCAGAGCCTAATCATGCTTATTTTAGTGCTTTAGATGCATGAAATAATTAATCAAAAATCGTTATTTTAAATACATGCAATGCTGAAATTTTCTGTTTTGAGTTTTTTGTATTGTTTTGGTGTAAAAACGATTTTAAATGATTAGATAGGTATTATAATTAATATGACATGTTAATATACTATCCTAAGATGTTCTCGGAGCTGTTAATGGTCGGATTTAATTGATAATACCTGATGGTACATGTTAATATTAAAACTAGGTGCTTTTTGGCATGTTAATTGTTAGTTTAACAACTAGTTTTAAATATTAAATGTAAAAACGATTTTGGCATGTTTGTAAGTTATTTTTAAAGATTAAATATCAGGTCTGGACATATTTTAAGTTTTGTTTTAATTCTGGTCCATGACAATTTAATTGATTAATTTTAAAATCACATAAAACTATGACTAGTTTGTGTTTGTTACATGTTTAATCAACATTGTTTGTTTTGTTTTGATTAAAATGATAAAAACACATTTAGATCAGATTGGTACAGAATATTAAATCAATATTTATGACCTTATTTAAATTATTAAATGACTCATAAAATTGATTTAAGTATTTGTGCATTTTTGTGGCATCACATAAGCATTAAACAACTAGTTTTGTTGTTTGTTTGCTTTTATATGCATGTTGTGTATCATATATATGTTCTTCATGATTTTGTGTTTTAATTCATGTTGGTACATATTATATGTATTTTTAATGTTTATGGGCTGTATGACATGAAATTAAAAATGGCAAAATAGGAAATTATACTAGAGTTGATTTATAGCACAAATCTAACTAGTTTGTGTTTTGGGCTTTTAAGAGAACTTATTCAATAAGAGGATATAGTCCATTGGGCTTTGGCCCAAGCCCATCACGGGGTCATCTCTTAAAGGTTCAAGTACACAATTTCCATTAATGGGCTTCGCTAAATTAAATAAAATTGGACTTTGTTTGATCCATGAATGTTATGTATATTTATTTGCTTGTTTGGTGTGATGAATGAATATGCATGGTGCATTCATGGGCCCTGGGTTTTTGTAATTAAATATGGCATGCGAGCCATTATGTATTATTGTAAAAGTTTCATTTATTTCTTAGAATAGAATTTACTTGAAGACTTTGTAAATCAAGACGAAGCCCACCGGAGTGGAGAAGCCTAACTCGAAGATTCTTATGTAATAGTATAGAATCTTAGTTATAGGTTTTTGGGCCCATGTTTGTCACGCTTTACTTTATGCAATTATTTATATATGCATGCTATTAATGGATGACAAAGCATATGCCATGTAAGCCGTAATAAAATGAATCCCTAAAAATAATAAGTCACAAAGTTGCCTTCCTAATTCGAAACATGTCAAGGCATCGATCATCGGTCACGTAGACTAGGAGTCCTATATGCCCCCGATTATCTTTGTGAGGCATGGGTTGTGAATGTAGGTTGGACTTAACATGGAAAGGGATGCGCGAACCTAGGCAACTAATAAATGGGTTTGTGCTATAACATCTTAAGAAGTTAGCCCATTTGATCCAAGAGTCATGTACAAGACATGATTGGAGTTTTTCCTACCTAAGTAACTTAACTTGTTAGGTGTACAAGCTCAGCTTGACTAATATATTGTTGTGAAAAGTGGATCTTGGCCCACATTAAATCACTAACACGAATTATTTAAAGGGATATTAATTCGGTTTGTGGGATTATAAATAAGACCTCATTTAATCTTGCTAAATTTTATTGTAGATTGAAAATGGCATATTCAAACAATAATTTCTCATTGCGATCGGTCCTTGAAAAGGACAAATTGAATGGCACCAATTTCATAGACTGGTCTCGAAACTTAAGAATAGTTCTTAAGCAAGAGAAAAAGTCGTATGTTTTGGATGCACCCTTGCCTGAAGAACCTACTAGGAATGCCTCTGTGGTTTAAAAGAAAACTTTTGAGACCAAGAAGAGCAACTCCAATGATGTGACCTGTCTGATGCTGGCCACTATGGTGCCTGACTTGCAAAAGCAATTTATGGACCAAGAGGCTTATGCGATCATAATGCACCTCAAGGAGATGTTCTAAGAGTAAGCTCGTCACGAGAGGTTTGTGACAACAAAGGCCTTGATTTCTTGTAAAATGGCTACGGGTACTCCTGTTAGTACCCATGTACTCAAGATGAAAGGGTATCTTGATACTCTTGAGAAGCTTAAGGTACAAGTGCCAAAGGAATTGGCCACTGACTTGATCTTAAGATCATTGACTGATGATTATGATCCATTTGTAATGAATTATAACATGCATGCAATGAACAAGTCAGTCACTAAGCTCCATGGGATGCTTAAGAATGCTGAAGAGAACATTCGAAAGACCAATCCCATATTGATGGTTCAAGGAGGCATTAAAAAGGGACCCACTAAGAGAAAGGGAAAGGGAAAGGCAAAACCCAAGAATGACCTGCTCGGTTCAAGTCAAGTGGGAGTGCACCTCAGGCCCAATCCAAGCCCAAGGCGCAGAAGCTCAAAGAGAGTGAGAGCACTTGCTTCCATTGCAACAAGATAGGGCATTGGAGGAAGAATTGCGCTCTCTTCAAGGAAGAACAAAAGAAGAATGGAGCCAAGGCGTCCAGTTCTGGTATTTTTGTTGTTGTGATTAACCTTTCTATTTCTACCACCTGGGTATTGGATACCAGTTGTGGTTCTCACATTTGTTCAAATGTGCAGGGGCTAAGAAATAGGCGGTTACTTGGAAAGAATGAAGTGGACCTCCATGTGGGGAATGGAGCACGAGTTGCTGCCATGGAGATAGGCAACTATCAACTCACTTTACCTTTCAGACTTTGTTTAGTTTTGAAAAAATGTTATTATGTGCCTGCTATAAGCAGAAACATTATTTCAGTTTCATGTTTGGATTTGGATGAATTTGATTTTGTTATTAAAAATGGCAATGCTCATATTCGTCGCCAAGGCATTTCTTATGGCAATGGCATGTTGCAAAATGGCCTTTATATCCTTGATTTACAAAACAAAGAGTCCATATACAACATTAATACAAAGAGGGTTAAATCAAACAAATCGAACCCTACTTACTTCTGGCATTGTCATTTAGGACATGCAAACGAAAAACGCATTTCAAGACTCCACAAAACTGGAGTGCTTGGGTCATTCGACTTAGAGTCTTATGATACATGCGAGCCATGTTTGCATGGAAAAATGACAAAGAGTCCTTTTAACAAGAAAGGTGAAAGGACTAATGGCTTATTGGAACTAATACATACCGATGTATGTGGACCATTAAGTATACAAGCTAGAGATGGTTTTAGCTACTTCGTGACGTTCACAGATGACTTCAGTAGATATGGCTATGTCTATCTAATGAAGTACAAATCTGAAAATTTTGAGAAATTCAAAGAGTTTAAGAACGAAGTAGAAAAACAACTCGGCAAAAGTATAAAAGCCGTTCGATCATATCGAGGTGGAGAATACTTAAGCCAAGAATTTGACAGTCATCTAAAAGAGTGTGGTATTATTTCACAGTTCACTTCTCCCGGAATGCCACAATGGAATGGTGTTCCGAAAGGAGAAATCGAACTCTGTTGGACATGGTTCGATCTATGATGAGTCAAGCTAATCTTCCTGTCTCTTTTTGGGGTTATTCATTAGAAACTGCTGCGTTTCTACTAAACCGTACTCCAACTAAAGCAGTTGAGAAAACACCATACGAGGTATGGACTGGGAAAGAACCTAATATGTCATTTCTCAGGATTTGGGGCTGTGAAGCACATGTTAAGAAATTAACATCTGACAAACTAGAGTCCAAATCCATTGTCTACTTGTTTGTGGGTTATCCCAAAGGTTCAAAGGGATACTACTTTTACTCACAAGTCGAGAACAAAGTATTTGTTGCTCTCAAGGCTGTTTTCTTGGAAAAGGAGTAACTTCTCAAGAAAGACAGTGGGAGTAAAGTAGAACTTGGAGAAATTCAAGTGCCACAAAATCCTATAGAGGATGAGTTTGAAGTGGGATCAAGTTCAACATACCTAGCAAGAATAATAAGGTACCAACTCTAGAGGCAAATTGATCAAATTGAACAAAAATCAGAAATTAGTACACAAGAAGAAGATTTCGTGCACTTTGTAGATCAAAATTATATCCAAACCAAGTTCAACCACTCAAAGATTGCAAATTATATGCTTGATATATTCAATGGCAAATTCGGATTCAACAAGAACACAAGATTCATCAATTGATCAAATATGAAACTTAACAAGATAGTAAATCCGAATTGATAACAAGGCTGTTTCTAATTGATTTTTTTTTCTTTTTTTTTTAAAACTTTAACCAAACTAATGATCAAATACTTAAGGACAGGTAATTAACACAATAGAGTAAGAACCAAATAAGGAACTAGACGCAAGATCCTATTCGGCTAAAATAGAAAATTGAAGTTTAAAAGCAAAATTAAAGGATAGTTAAGAATTTACCCCTTAGCCTATGCTCTGATACCAATTGATGCGGAACCCCAGCCTATATGCCAAACTAGAACGCCAACATACCATGAATATTGAACATAAATAAGATGATAAACCCCCAATCTAAAGAACCCCCAAACAAGATTGATTGGAAACGCTTATGATAGATTGATTTAGAAAACAAGAAGAAGAAGAATCAAGCATACATTAATCATGCAAATAGCCTAAGTCTAATTCTTCATGCAATAGCAAGAATCAATAATAAATTAACTCTCACAAATTCGGCTAAGCCAAAGAAAATTCTCATTAATCAAAATTCAAGTGTCTTACAAATGAAGAATTCAGCCCTTTATATAGGCTAGGCAGCCACCCCTCCCTAGATGAATTAAAATCAAACACTAACTCTAAGAGATAAATAATAAAATAAATAACAAAGATAATTCCTAACCTTTATCTACATGTATTTGGCCATAATATGGACTAAGTACATGAAGAAATAAAGATAAATACAATTTGAGATTAATCCTAACAGAAAGTGATAAATATGCTTATTATCCTAAGAAAATGAATGAATGAATGTAGACTTAATGTTGGCTACAAGTGAATTTCGGCCAGCCCTTTAAAGATATGGTCAAGCTATTATTTCTCCCTCAAACTCTACTTAATAATATCCCAAAATAATAAGTATTTATCAAGGAAAATCCATTCCTAAAATTTAGGACCCTAAGTGCACCAATGTAGGCCTAAACCTAAATCTGACACAAACCCATTAAAATTCAATTCTCCCATGTAAAATTCGGCCCCCTTAGGTATTATAAGCCTCAAATAGTTATTTTGGCCCAACTCTTTAGAAGAGATAAGCCCAACTTTAGCCTACCCACTTAAACTACCCAAAACAGAAAAATAAGCCCAAAATAAAGCAAACCTATTCTAATAAAGCCCAATTCGTTTTCCTAGGTTCTAGTGATATGAGCACGACCAAGCACGTCGACAACAAGAAAAATGAACTAGCATTTCCTCAAGGACCAATAACAAGAGTAAGGTCAAAGAAGCTTATAGAAGTCCTACAAGCATTCATGAAACCTTATGTGGAGAAGATGCAAGTTCAAGAAGAGAAAGAAGCTAAATTGGACTATGAAGACAAGTGTAGGCCGAATGGTGCAATGGGCCTTCAAGCTACTATATTTAGTTTCTATTCTTTATGTAACATTTAATTAAGTATATTTGGGCAGCCTAGAACCTAGGAAAACGAATTGGGCTTTATTAGAATAGGTTTGCTTTATTTTGGGCTTATTTTACTGTTTTGGGTAGTTTAAGTGGGTAGGCTAAAGTTGGGCTTATCTCTTCTAAAGAGTTGGGCCAAAATAACTATTTGAGGCTTAGAATACCTAAGGGGGCCGAATTTTACATGGGATAATTGAATTTTAATGGGTTTGGGTCAGATTTAGGTTTAGGCCTACATTGGTGAACTTAGGGTCCTAAATTTTAGGAATGGATTTTCCTTGATAAATACTTATTATTTTGGGATATTATTAAGTAGAGTTTGAGGGAGAAATAATAGCTTGACCATATCTTTAAAGGGCTGGCCGAAATTCACTTGTAGCCAACATTAAGTCTACATTCATTCATTCATTTTCTTAGGATAATAAGCATATTTATCACTTTCTGTTAGGATTAATCTCAAATTGTATTTATCTTTATTTCTTCATGTACTTAGTCCATATTATGGCCAAATACATGTAGATAAAGGTTAGGAATTATTTTTGTTATTTATTTTATTATTTATCTCTTAGAGTTAGTGTTTGATTTTAATTCATCTAGGGAGGAGTGGCTGCCTAGCCTATATAAAGGGCTGAATTCTTCATTTGTAAGACACTTGAATTTTGATTAATGAGAATTTTCTTTGGCTTGGCCGAATTTGTGAGAGTTAATTTATTATTGATTCTTGCTATTGCATGAAGAATTAGACTTAGGCTATTTGCATGATTAATGTATGCTTGATTCTTCTTCTTCTTGTTTTCTAAATCAATCTATCATAAGCGTTTCCAATCAATCTTGTTTGGGGGTTCTTTAGATTGGGGGTTTATTATCTTATTTATGTTCAATATTCATGGTATGTTGGCGTTCTAGTTTGGCATATAGGTTGGGGTTCCGCATCAATTGGTATCAGAGCATAGGCTAAGGGGTAAATTCTTAACTATCCTTTAATTTTGCTTTTAAACTTCAATTTTCTATTTTAGCCGAATAGGATCTTGCATCTAGTTCCTTATTTGGTTCTTGCTCTATTGTGTTAATTACCTATCCTTAAGTATTTGATCATTAGTTTGGTTAAAGTTATAAAAAAAAAAAAGAAAAAAAATCAATTAGAAACAGCCTTGTTATCAATTTGGATTTACTATCTTGTTAAGTTTCATATTTGATCAATTGATGAATCTTGTGTTCTTGTTGAATCCGAATTTGCCATTGAATATATATCAAGCATATAATTTGCAATCTTTGAGTGGTTGAACTTAGTTTGGATATAATTTTGATCTACAAAGTGCCTTGCACCACTTGGAGTAAGTTTTGATCAATCAAGCAAGAATTGGAGTTAGAACTTTCACAATTGGTTTGATTTCTTCAAGACCAGGTTAGTACTCCTAATTTTGGATTTGGGTTGTGTTTATTGCATGCTTTCTTTGATTTTTTTTTGTTGAGTCTTACATCAAATCTGTTTAAACTAATCATTAGGTTTAGTTAAACATCGCGTTTAAGCGCATCCGTCGTGTCCATTTTCTTCATTCTAAGTTTTCAATTTGTGTGTCTAAGCTATTTTTGGTTCCAATTACACTAGTTTGACATATTGCACGTTGTTGAACATCTATATATATTATAGTGCACAAAATCTTCTTCTTGTGTACTAATTTCTGATTTTTGTTCAAATAGGTCAATTTGCCTCTAGAATTAGTATCTTTGCTGTTCTTGTTAGGTTTTTTTCATTGTTCCCTCAATCAAATTACTTAATTGTGCATATTTGTTTGAGTTGTTTCTGAAGTGCAATTGTGAGATATCAATTTATAAGTTGAGAGATAAACAAGAATGAATGGGATAAAGGAAAGTGTGAAGCTGTTAAGGCAAGACCTTAATGATATAGAATCGCAATTTAAACAATGGTTCAAACAACTAAGTAGATTGGAAAATAGCAAAGAAAAGAGAAAGGAAGAGGAAGTTATCCTAGAAGAAAAAAATTGTGAAGCTGAAGGGGACACTATAGATATAGTTTTCTTTGATAGTGATGTTGTGAGTGATGAAGAAATAATTGAAAGAAAAGATGTTGTTGATTGTTTGAATGAGAATGAAGAAGTTTGTTTAGTTAAGATGGAAGATCAACAAGTTACAATTGCTCCTCTATTGCTTAAGGTGGAGGAATTGCACACGGGAAACGAAGGAAATAATAATCACATTCGCAAAGATGTAACAATGACTAACCATGTTTTGCCTAATTTCTTTGTCAAATTGCAGGGAAATGATGAGTTTTTTGCCGAAGAAGAAGCGTTCATATTATTTCCACCTATCCCAAAGATCATTTATGAAGATGAATTTATTCCTCAAGTTTCAATTCCCAACTTGAACAAGACGAAGATTCGAGGACGAATCTTTTTCGAAGAGGGAGGGGATGATATGAGCACGACCAAGCACGTCGACAACAAGAAAAATGAACTAGCATTTCCTCAAGGACCAATAACAAGAGTAAGGTCAAAGAAGCTTAAAGAAGTCCTACAAGCATTCATGAAACCTTATGTGGAGAAGATGCAAGTTCAAGAAGAGAAAGAAGCTAAATTGGACTATGAAGACAAGTGTAGGCCGAATGGTGCAATGGGCCTTCAAGCTACTATATTTAGTTTCTATTCTTTATGTAACATTTAATTAAGTATATTTGGGCAGCCTAGAACCTAGGAAAACGAATTGGGCTTTATTAGAATAGGTTTGCTTTATTTTGGGCTTATTTTACTGTTTTGGGTAGTTTAAGTGGGTAGGCTTAAGTTGGTCTTATCTCTTCTAAAGAGTTGGGCCAAAATAACTATTTGAGGCTTAGAATACCTAAGGGGGCCGAATTTTACATGGGAGAATTGAATTTTAATGGGTTTGGGCCAGATTTAGGTTTAGGCCTACATTGGTGAACTTAGGGTCCTAAATTTTAGGAATGGATTTTCCTTGATAAATACTTATTATTTTGGGATATTATTAAGTAGAGTTTGAGGGAGAAATAATAGCTTGACCATATCTTTAAAGGGCTGGCCGAAATTCACTTGTAGCTAACATTAAGTCTACATTCATTCATTCATTTTCTTAGGATAATAAGCATATTTATCACTTTCTGTTAGGATTAATCTCAAATTGTATTTATCTTTATTTCTTCATGTACTTAGTCCATATTATGGCCAAATACATGTAGATAAAGGTTAGGAATTATCTTTGTTATTTATTTTATTATTTATCTCTTAGAGTTAGTGTTTGATTTTAATTCATCTAGGGAGGGGTGGCTGCCTAGCCTATATAAAGGGCTGAATTCTTCATTTGTAAGACACTTGAATTTTGATTAATGAGAATTTTCTTTGGCTTGGCCGAATTTGTGAGAGTTAATTTATTATTGATTCTTGCTATTGCATGAAGAATTAGACTTAGGCTATTTGCATGATTAATGTATGCTTGATTCTTCTTCTTCTTGTTTTCTAAATCAATCTATCATAAGCGTTTCCAATCAATCTTCCTTGGGGGTTCTTTAGATTGGGGGTTTATTATCTTATTTATGTTCAATATTCATGGTATGTTGGCGTTCTAGTTTGGCATATAGGTTGGGGTTCCGCATCATCTAGGCTGTCCAAATATACTTTATTAAATGTTACATAAAGAATAGAAACTAAATAAAGTAGCTTGAAGGCCCATTGCACCATTCGGCCTAAACTTGTCTTCATAGTCCAATTTAGCTTCTTTCTCTTCTTGAACTTACATCTTCTCCACATAAGGTATCATGAATGCTTTTAGGACTTCTTTAAGCTTCTTTGACCTTGCTCTTATTATTGGTCCTTGAGAAAGTGCTAGTTCATCTCTCTTGTTGTCGACGTGCTTGGTCGTGCTCATATCAAATTGTATGGCATGTATGATCAAATTTTATTGTTTTCCGCTGCGTGATCTTTATGTGCATACCATGTCATATTCCATTAAAACACCCACAAAAAGAATGATAGATGCCAAAAACCAAGGGGTAACGAGATGAGACGAAGTCGTCATGACATCCCATCTATCTTGATGATAGATAGTTGTCTATCGAGTCTTCTTCCTATCTGTCACTCAAAGAATAGATAGAAAATAGGGTTTCTATAGCTAAAAATTGAGAAAAAAATTAAAACCCTAAACATGCATATCTATAGCCCTAAAATTTGCCAAAACTAAAAGGAACACCAAAATATAGCCTAAACCATGTCATGGCAACAAGAGACTAATAAATATAGAAATTAAATCAAGGTACTCATCATGCATTAATGGAAAAACCAAACCCTAACAAGCCATTCTAGTATATATTCAGCATATTTAGATCATTATGGTAATCATACTATCACAAGAACCATAAAAACAAAGTAAATAACACAAAATCATAGATCAAGGAATCATAAAATGACAAATAAATTAATTTAAAACATGATCATAGCATGACATAATGGAGGTAGATTAAAGCCCAAAATATTAACATTAAAAATCAAGTTATATTAGCTTTAGAAAATAGCGATCCGAGCTTTAATCCTTGATTTCATGTTTAATTAAAATAATTGTAGAGTTTTATAAAAGAATTGTCTAGAGCTTGCCCTCCAAGAACAAAGAATTAGTTTCTCTCTCTCAAAAAGGTCTACCCCTCTTTTCCAAACGTGTGTCCCCTTTTAAAACCCTTGTTTTTGCTTAAATACCTTGGGAGAAGTGAGAGATTGATGCTAACTCTAAACCCTCCAAAATTGAAAGTTCAAATCCATTTAAATTCGCACTTAATCAAATCTAATCTTCAACCAAAATTTCAAAACTGGAAAATGTGAGAAATCTGAAAATAATGCCATAGATGTAGTTGACAGCCAGTCCTCTCTCACATGATTTCCTAAAATTTATAAAAATACTTTTAAATTTGACCTATACTAAAGGAAAATGGCCATAGACGGCCATCCCTTCATAAAAAATAACCGTCTATCACTTGCAAAGGCCAAAACCTGAGGTTTTTGAAAATCTTTTTAGAACTCTAGAAAAAATGAAATTAAAACCCATAAAATATTTTATAAAATTGTGAAAATAAAGGCTAAAACTCGAGTTTCATGATCCTTATCAAAAGTATAAATGGTTCATCATCATTGTGTAAGCCTGATCTAGGATGTCTTAGGTCATGGTGTCTACAATAGGGTTCACGCTCCTAAAGAAGACTTTGTTCCATGCCAAAGGAAAAAAGAAAGAGAAAGCACTTCGACATTGTCAATGAGAATGGTTGCCAAGTAGGATCTTTAGCACAAAGGATTTGACTTTACCTTATGTAACTGGAGTGCTTAGGTAGAGTTATTTGGGCATTTAGTTACCTCATCTCAAATAATGACCCTTGATCTATTTTCTAGAAGAAGATTAAGCCTAACCTCCCTCTTTGTAAGTTTGTCTAAGGTGATGAGCTCTACTTTTAAGTTTATTTATAAGAGTTCATCCTTTACTTATTTTGGCTCCAGTAGTTTAATTTTTGAAGTAGCCTTTGGTGGTTAAATGTCAATTTTGATTGGCTTTGTTGTGACTAACTCAAATGTTAAAAGGAAAGGAATTTTGAGAGTTGGTTCTAATAGGCATATTATGTTCATTTTAAGGAGAATGAAATGGTTAGGGATTGAAGTTTTGTTGGCTTCATTTAAAAATAATGAGCCTTGGCAATAACTTGTGACTATCTTTCGGTCCTTCTTTGTGGTGTCTGTAGGAAAGTTTGGCTTTCCCAAACAATTCTCACTTTTTTTTAATATTTTCTACTTGGAACCTTGTCTTTCCTATCTTTTGATTGGAGTCTTTGAAATGTCGTCTTTGGCAAGCTAGAGTACTGTGTCTTAGCAATGCCTTATTAACTGTTGATATATCATCTTAAGTCCTGGCTAAGACTTTTTCTTCTTTTTTTCATTTTTTATTTTTAATTCTTTTTATTCTCTTAAATTTATCTCAATTCAGGAGTCATGATGGATGCAACTAAGATTTTTTTTAAGATTAAATGATGTAGTATTTGTTGAATCAATGAGTTATAATTATTGTCATGCATGATATAGTAAAAAAAAGACATTGTAGATGATAGCTAAATGCTATGTGAATCTTGGGATACATACCCTTCCGATGAAATTGAGTCAATCATAAGCATAGATGTTTAGGCAACATTGCAGCCTCTTCATCTCTTACTTCCCCTTTCTGGATCTGGAATTTATTAAGTTCAATTAGGTCCTGAATATGGTCCCTCAGAACTCGATAATAATCAGTCTTATGTCCTATATGCTAATGTTAGTCATAGTACCATTTGACCTTATGTTCGAGCTTTCATAGGTTCTTTGCTAGCATAGGTGGCAAAGGTTACAATTTCCCTTCATTTATGAGATGGGAAAGACATTAAGATAATGGTCTACCCCAGTTTGGATAATGTTGTTAGGTTGTCCCTATAGCTAAAACTCTGGTGATCCTACCACCATTACCCCCACTATTACTGCTATCCCTATCATTTTTACCAAAACTTGGGCTTGTATAGTTAGCCATCTTCTCCAAATTCTTAGCCTCAACTTTGATGGCTATGTCTTTGAAAGATTCCTAATCCTTTAAGCCTTTTATTTTAAGCCCTTATTTCAGGTATGGACTCCCATTTCGGAGAAAGTGCCTGATATGATTGGGAGTATCTGGTTTGCTCCTCATCTCTATCACCTTATTTCTCCATTGGGCTAGGTACTCATGAAAAGATCCTCATGGCTTCTAACGTAATAGCTCTAAGTCTTTTAATGTAACTTCCATCTTTGTATTATAATTGTACTACTTTATTAACACTTTAGTTAACTCATCCCAATTCTCTCAGGTCTTTGGTTCAGCCTATAGTACCATTTAATTGAGGAACCCATGAGACTAAAGTTGAAGTATTTAACCTTTTGCATTTTAGTAAAAGTCATCCCTTTCATTAGTAGTGTGCACTACTTTAGGTGTGCTAATAGATATGAAGTACCATTGAACTTAGGCAAGTCAAGCATGTTGAACCTTTGAGGCAATAAATCTTTACTATCTAGATCTGTATCTTTAGGTCTAATCCCCTTTCCTGCTAACAAGATACGGGCCATTGCTTCTATCTTCTCTTCCATATTCTTCAATACCGCATATTCCACTCTAGATGCCTTGCTTTTCACAACTTGAGCAATCATTGATTCCTCTTTATCCTTTGTTGTGAAATCCTCTTGGGGAACATTAAACCTATCCCTTCCTAATTCAATAGGTAAAGCATGTGGTGTAGCACCTTTAGATTTAACAGCTGGAAGACGTGCTGCAGCAACTGCCATAAAAGTTTCCTCGATAAGATTCGACTCTGTTTGCCCCGCAATAGGTGTTATAAGCTATAATCCAGGAGGTACTGCTAAGGTGGTAGCTATTCCCTTGATCATAACTATCACTCTCCTTTCAAAGTCCTCCAGTATTCTATCTATCTCTTATGAGGTTAAGGCACCAGTCTGTTGTGATGATTCCATTATTTCTGCTAGTTACAAGTGTTCTGGTAAGGATTCTCTATCAAAGATGTCAAACTTTGATCCTGACTTTGATTTCACTTTTGGCTTCTCAGTTAAGAATTTTCTAATAAGGTGGCTATCAGAACCCCCAAACCACTTGGATAAATCTATAATTACTACAAGAGTAAAAATGTTAAGATGACGTATGACTAACATGTGATGCATGATCAAGTTGTGCAACACCCACAACCACATACAAAAGTAGAAGTAAAAGCCTTTCAATCTTATTACTTCCCATACAGAAGGTTGTGAAGTCTCTTTTCTAGGTGAGCTTAGCCTATGGGTTATCTAAGAACCCAATGGATATGTATGGTGCATGACAGGGGTCTATAAATTGTACTATACCAGCTAGTAGCATAGGGCAATAAGATTAAAACCCTAAATATCGAACCCAAGGGCACATGGATTGCTAAGTATAATGTCTATAATTGAGTTGAATTAATCTTAGATTATTTCCCAAGTTTTTGAATTGAAAGTAAAAACTAAGCCAAAACACTTATGCTAAAGGAACTATCTACCTCAACTTCTATTGCAATGACTTAAATTAAAAGTAAGACAAGTTATTATGGAAAACTAGTAATATAAAAATATATATCTTAATAAGAATATCATTCTAAGCATTAAATCTTCTATTTAGGAATAAACTAACACCTAGTATAAAGATCAAATTTTAAACTCCTAAACCGTCATTAGACGTTTCCGAGAGAGGTCTAACTTAAACCCATTTTTAATTCAACATTCTTAACTTTAAATCAACTTATGAACAATAAATCATTACCTCAATTTTTAAAATGCAAGAATACATTGACATAAGAGAAATAAGCTAAGAACATGCATATCATTGATAAAAGTCTAAATTAGCATTTAACCATCTATTTGAAACATTAAACACCAATTCAAAATAACCAAATATAAGATTTAGCACATGAATTAAGAAATAACATACTTACATTAAAATTAAGCTTAAACTTGAGTCTTTAAAGTAAAAGTATGAGGGTTCAAGTGTCCCTTAGTAAAGGGGAAAATATACACACAGAGTAGGTAAACAAGTTCAATTAGAGCTAAACAAGAAAAAAGTGCTTAGATCACTTTCTAGATTGTTTGAGTTTCTTCTATGCTTTAAATAGTGATGAGGAAGGTTCTAGTGTCCTAAAATTCCTTGCTCAACTATTTCAATACACTATTTTTCTTTTATTTCAAAACTAGTCTTTAATGCTTAACATGTGGAAAATAACAGAAATACTTCAAAATGAATGCAAAACTAGCTAAAATTTCATTAAAGAACATGCTTGTCTTAATGCTAAACAAATATTTTAACTATTGCACATTATAAGTTAAAGTTCAACATGTTCAATTTTGAGAATAAAGTAGGGTGAACCTTAAATGCACAATACATGATATTTGAACTAAATGTATCACTAGCATGCAAACTAAAAACCAAACATGCAAACTACAAACCAAACTAACCAAACTAAAACAAAAACAAAAAAAAACTAAACAAAATAACTAAAATAACTCATGAGTAAGATGAAAGCACTTCCCTAAATTTCTGAGTTCAAAACCAAATTTAGCTATGCTCTATCCCCCTCTTTATTTTCTTGATCTTCTCAGAAAAGTAGCAACAATATTGACTCACTGCACAAGTTTAAAGAACAAGTAAGTGCCTAAGAGAAATATAGACTAAATCAATACAACACTTGACTCAAGGCAATACTATCTCACATAAACAACCATGATCAAGCCAAGAGAAGACATGAGAGCAATGGACATGATTAATAAATTCACCCATTTAAACCAAGGGAAGATCGACTTCACAAAATTTGCCAATCTATTTAATCAATCATGCCTCTAGAATTAAGACAATGTAGAGAACAAGGCTGAACAATCATGGTAGCAAAGTGAAGAAATGCACCTAGGCTAAAATTTCTACAATGCTCAATGTATAAGATCAACATGTTACATAATTGACGTCAAGTGCATGAGTGGATAATCTTATGTCTATTGGTGATGGTTTGGCTTAATAAGATGAAGAAAAGACTTCAAATTAGTCATTGTAGCATTTTATCAAGCACATGGTAAGCACAAATTAAGTAAGCCAATTGGAATGAAATCTCAACCAAAATCAAGCCAACAAGTGAAATCAACCCATATTCTCACATATCAAACAAGCTATGTGTAAATAGAATGTAAGTGAAACATAACTCAAAATTAAGCTACAAGCAAACTTATGCTTAAAAATACTAAAACCACATCAATTTAATGCAATCAACACAATATAAATATGTAAGATGAAAGAGTAACAAGGTATGATGCACTTACTTGATGAGAATGAGGATGAAAAGTGGTGCATAAGCAAAGTGCCAAAATCTAATTGACCTAATGAGGTGTGTGTGCGTGTCTTGAGTAAGGGAGAGTGCTACTTAGGCGAAGGAGTGCAAGGTTTAGTTGAAAATGAAGCATGGAGGGGCGAGGAAATTATGTTGCTTAGGTGAGGGAATTGTGTTGTTTGGGTAAAGGAGTGCAATTAAGGGCCAAAATTTGAGTGTGGGGGTTATAAAGGCAAGGGCCTCGGGTGAGTGTTTTAAACACTCAACTGAATGCTTTGTCTCTGGACATGAAGAGGACTTGAGGGGGATATAAAACACTTAGTAGAGACCGCTTGGTAGAGGTAGCAAAGCCCTCAGTAGAGGGTTTTTCTGTCTCGATAGTGGGTTTCCTCTCGAGAATAAGAAGCTAATTTTCCTAACTTTCAATTTTTGATGTGTTTTAAGATTAAAACTCCCAAATTACTTAATTCTCATTTGTTTTACCTATTCCTACTTTAATTTAACCTCTATAAACTAACTCCACAAAATATCATTAAACTATGAACCACAACTCACTCTAAGAACTCTCTTCCTTGAACAATCAACCAACTCTCAATTAAAACCATGCATGTACTATATGAAAACATGAATACCTATTAAATTTTAATTTGAAATCCACTCCAAACTTAAAACATGAACAACTCTCCCTTAGTTTATAAAGCACACAAAAAATAATGAAACATCACACCCCTCTAAGGAAAAACATACTCAAAAGCACAAATCAACCTTAAGTTCAACTGCATTGTAATTCCCTTACAAAAAGAAAAACGTATGAACTATTTAATGATCAAGAAACACATACTAATTTAAATACAATCATTAAGCACAACTATCACTAGTATCTTATTTTTCAACTTGTGACTTTTAAACTCATGAATTGAATGACAAAAACAAAATAGACTTAGAAGACAAAAAGAACATAAATTGAACTATATGAAACTATGAAATTAAACTAAAAACAATATAGCTACTTATAAAAAATAGCAACCAAAATACAACTCATAAAAAAAAATTGACGAAAATTTAAAAAGAAGGTTAGAAGAGTTCTATTTTTTTTAGTCCTATCTCGACTCATGTTACTCTCAGGGAGCCGAGCTTATGATCCAAATACAGGTCTTTTCGGACTTTGCTCCTCATTGTCTCCTATTATTAGGAGAAACATATCAAAGTTCACAAAAGCTGAAAATTCCATATCTTTAATAAAGTACGAATCCACCTTTGGCTCTTCAAAAATGAACTCTACCAGCTCTTCTAACCTTAATAACTTCTTCAAGTGGATTGAATTCAGTGCCTCCACCTAATAATTAAACAATTCTTACTCATTTGGTGATAAATTCTTTACAAAAGGCTGAAGCACACCTTCTAAACAAATACATAATTTATCTTCAAAGATGATTTGTCCCTTTTTGTACTTCATGCACTCTAGAATCAAATTCTTCTTTATCCACCATTAATGCATGATTCACTTACTTGTCCTGACCACCATCACTTTGACTTTGTATTGACACACTCAAGAGTTCTAGTGTGGATTCCAACCTTTCAAGTCCCTTTTCTTAATCCGTCGATAAACTTTCTTGACTCTTGAATGTGTCTTTTTAATTCCTTAACTTCTCCTCTTAAATTTTAAATATAGCTTCCCACTATTCTTTTTCAGCCCTAAACTATATTTCCTAAATTTCAAGCAAATCAATAAGACTTTAAACTTTTGAAGTGGTGGACTCTTGTGGCACCCATGGAGAATAAGGATTAATAAAAGATGGTAAGTAAGAATTCGGTGAATGTGTATGTAAGAGCTATAATTCCTGCATTTCTCTCTACAAATCATTCATTTGTTCTCTTAAAAGGAACAATTGGTAATCTTTAACATCATCTTGCATCATTTTGAAAACTATCTCAAAATCTTCTTACAAAGAATAATCACCAGATCAAAAACAAATAAAAAATAAAAATCTCAAACTAACGTAATTACAGATATTAAACAAACAACTTCCCAAGCAATGGTGCTAAAAACCTAATTGGGGCCTATCAAGTGCACTAGATTGGCTAGTAATATAGGGTAATAAGATTTTAATGCTAAATACCGAACCTAAGGGAATATGGATTGCTCAGTATAATGTTTATAATTGAGTTGACTTAATCTGAGATTATTTCCTAAGTTTTTGAATTAAAAGTAGGAACTAAGCTAAATTAACAATAGAACAAATCTAAAACTAAGATTAGGTTGACATTAATTAAATACAGACCAATACATAAAACATTGCTACTAAAGGAACTATCCACCTCAACTTCTATTGCAATGACTTAAATCAAAAGTAACACAAGTTATTATAGAAAACCAATAATATAAAAATAAATATCTTATTAAAAATATCATTCTAAGCATTGAATCTTATGTTTATGAATAATCTAACACTTAGCATAAATATCTGGTTTTAAACTCCTAAACCTTCATTAGACCTTCTCTCGAGAGATCTAACTCTAGCTCGTTCTTAATTCAACATTCTTAAATTAAAATCAACTCATGAATAATAAATCATTGCCTCAATTCTCAGAATATAACAATACAATGACATAAGAAAAATAAGCTAAGAACATATATATCATTGATCAAAGTCTAAATTAGCATTCAACCATCTATTCGAAACATTAAACAACAATTCAACCATAACTAAAGATAAGATTTAGCACAAGAATTAAGAAATAACATACTTGCATTAAAATTAAGCTCAAACTCGAGTCTTTACAGTAAAAGTATGAGGGTTCAAGTTTCCCTCAGCAAAAGTAAATAATTACTAACAACAATGACTAAAACGAAAGAAAATTAAAATAAAGAGATACAATACTCTTGAAGATTCAAACTTGCTATTGATGACTTCTCAGAACATGTAGTAGAAAGCTTGAATCGTTAAGAGAATTAAAAACTAAAAATAAAACTAAAACTAAGTATAAAACGATTGTAAATTTGACCAAAGAAAACTCAATCTAAAACTAACGAAGATTCATAACTTTAACTCTACTCTAGGTCTCCTTTTGGATTCTGGTGTTTAGCTTGCTTTTATACTAACAGTGAAAGAAGTTTGATGCCTTATAACTTCTTAATCTAGATTGCAAAAGAGTTTTGTTGTAATTGGAATAGCTCTACTCGGTAGAGGGCTTGAGACATTCGACAAAGTGTTTTTATTTCCTTTTCTTCCATAAGTCACACTCTGGAGAGTCTTTAGACACTCGGTACAGTGTTTTGGGCACTCAGGTGAGTACTCTAAGCAATCAGGTGAGTGTTTTGCTACTGGACTCCATGTGAAACAATTCTTCAATCTTTGTAATTTGCACCAAAGTATTCCTTTTCCCAAATAACTTCCTTTTTACTTCAATTTATAACCTAAAAACACCAAATTACAATTAAGTCCTCATAAATCACAACTTATAAAATTAAACACCAAATTAATCAACTTAAACACCTAAAAACATAGTTATAATTCACAACTATTAGTGTAAAGCAGAAAACCAGTAGCATAACACTATTTATTTAAAGCATATACCTATGAGTTTTTGCCATTATGTATTCAAAAAATTCAAATAAATTAAAATGGGCCCATCAGGGCATGAAAGCCTTTGATGAGTGACCACTTAATATAATTAAATTTGTTTAACAAATAACAGCCCACATTGCAAGCAAAGTACAGTGGTACATGTTACGTAAGCAAAGTATCTATTGTCATTACATGGGCCTGTAATTGGGTGATAAGTCTTTAGGGCTACCTAAGCATGGTCGTTGCCAACGGATCTAGATTATCATGAGCATGACAACCGATCAAGTCACCATTTAATATACCAAGTTGTACAAGGCTTGGGCTAGTGGTCATCCTTGACACTTTCCTACATTGAGTGAATATAGGGTCGTGCTTTGGGAGTACACAAGGGTAAGGAAAGGATGCCTAACGTAGTTTTAAGGCCCTAGTATGCTCTAATGCATCTTAATTTTGAAGAAAGATAGAATTTTAATCTCAAAAACTCATTTATGTTTAAATTAACTAAGGTATGTTATGAGTAAGGTCTTGTGCTCTCTAGTAGAGTCGCCATTATAACGTGCACAAAACTCCCTGTGCCTCGTAGCGGTGTCTAGTTGGTTTTTGGAGGCTTATTTTTAGGGAACGAGACCAAACAAGGGCTCCTAAAACTCGTAAAGATTGGTCGCTTTACAATAAATAGAGATTCAACCCAATTCGCCAAGTCTGAAGCCTCAAGCAGGCATGAGACAACATCTCAAAGGTACCCCTATCTATTATTGATGGTTGTTGCAATCCTAGCAAGTGCACTAGATCGACAAGTAATAAAGTGGGATATATTTAAGACCTGCAAATATCGAACCCAAGGGATAAGGGCTGTTTTAAGCTAGATATCTAGAGTTGAGCAAGTTAATCTGAGATAAATTCCCAAGTTTTGATTTAGAGAGCGTCCTAAATCTAATTAACAAAATAAATAAATAAAGAAGATAAAGCAATTAAACTAGAGATTAAAACATTAGTTAAAACATTGCTCGGGTTCACTCATCCACCCCATACCTAATGTGAATTAATTTTTACCCAAAAGCATACATGAATGAATCTGGGATAACCCTCTTAACCCAAGCATCCCATTCCGAAGCTAGCTATTCTAGTTGCTAAACGTCCTATTCTGGAGGCAGCCCAACAACTAGCCTAAGCACGGGTCTAACATCCTAAGTTCAGATTGCCGTCCCATTTCAGAGCCAAGCAACCCAAAACCCATCTATTTCACTCCACACTTTAGTCTGAAAATCACAAATACTGCACATCTAGAGTCCCATTCCGGAGCCGTCCAAAATAGACAACATTCATGATAGAAAAACTGAGCAAAATCATTCATAGCATCCAATCCACTAAGCTCAATACCAATCAAGACATATGATAAAAACCATTCATCCATACATGGAAGATAGCTTGATAGATAAAGAAAAACCATGAGATATAAATAAGTAACAGTGAAATAGACCATTTATTCATGCAACAATCAAAATAAGTTCAAGATCCACATTGTGGGTAGGGGATTCAAAGATCCCCAAGCAACAAAAGTACAAATTAAACATAAATAAAGTAAAAAGAGAAAGGAAAGAGGAAACCCATGAAGCCATTTGTAGCTTGTAAAGCTCCAATCTGAATCCAAGTCTCCTCCTACAAAGCTCTAGCAAAATGAAGAACACAACCTAAAGTAAATGCAGAAAATTGAATCTAACCCTAAATTACATTGGAAAATAGATTGAATCTAAGGTTTACATTGAATTAATTCTAACCTACAACATAAAATGAAGGGAAAACATAAGAAAATTGAAGGAAAAAGCCCTAGATCTAAGTGTGGCGACTATCCTCAACTCTCCCTCCTTTCCTCTGCCAAAAAAATATAGCTTTTATAGATCTGTTGATGGCCACAACTGAGACAAAAGTGTCCCAGCTGTGCCCAGTCAGGTTAGGCATGGCTGAGACAAAAGTGTCTCAGCTGTGCGCACCTTCTAGACTAAAAAACTTGATTTTTGCATTGGCCACGGTCGGGGCAAAATGGTCTTGGCCGTGGTCCCTGAGAGAAGAAAAACAAGTCCCATAATTTTATTAGTTTCTGAATATTTCACCGTTGGATCAAACTAAAATTTTAACCACAGCTTTGTAACATCTTGATCTACTTTTTCAATGGTAGAGATTGGATTTTAATGTCTACAAGTCATTCCAAAAAATGAAATGGTACGGATTGGGAATTCTTCAATGGGCATAGCTGGGACCATTTTGTCCCAGCTGTGCTCTTGCTTATTTTTCTGCACATGAGTCAAAATTACCCCATTAAACACACCAAAACATTGTAAATATCAATATAATTTTATTTGGCATAAAAAGAAAAAGTTATTACATAAAACATTGAAAATCATGCAAAATAAGACAGACACAAACAAAAATATATTGAAATTAAACAATAAAATTGGAGTTATCAAATGCCCCACACTTAGCTTTTGCTCGCCCTCGAGCAAATGAACAAACCACATTCCCATATACTAAAACTCAAAGAAAGAAAACACAAATTTAGAAAAAGTAGAACAACACTTTAGCAGAAGTCACTAAACGAAGTCTTAAATCGAAAAGACTCAACTAGACCATACTAGCAAATCTCTTTGTATGTTTGTGCTAGGCCAAAATAAAAAAAAAATTAAAACAACTTTTAGAACCAAAAATTTCCTGTGCAATCCAATAATTGAGAAAAGAATTTATGTACAAAAGATTGCACTTGTGGTTTCGCTCTCAAAACTTAAGAGACACCATAAGCCTCTCATTTAGCACTGAAACCCAAATGTCATCGCCACACATAACTCTCAATAAGAAAAGATCCTTAGGACTTAAAAGGTTATGATGTGGCTAAGGTATGGCTATCAACAAAAAAGATTAAGATACACAAGTTTGAACTGCCATTTCTACCTCAACTCACCCTTTTTCCTCTAAAAATAAGACTTCAACTCTATCTTTACTCACTCATCATCATTGCCAAGCTTTAGGTATCAAAAATGTAGAACATTTCTCAAGGAAATAGCATAATAAAGAAGAAGAATCCTCTCCAAATATTTTACCAAGATTTTAGCTCAATTGACATTTAAAGAGCTTAAAATCCTTCTCCTCTATACATAGAGTACCCCACACTTAGATGAAACCAAGATCGCTATCTTTATTCTTCTTTTTTTTTTCTTTTTTTCCCTTCTTCGGCTAAAATAATCGATTTTACAATTGATAAGTAGGGACTCATAAAATTTCTTCTTAAAGAGGAACTACATTCTAAAATTTTTCAATCTTACTCGATATTAGCAATGTATCCCCAATACTAGAATCTAACAATTGAAGAACAACCCTTTACTCACTAGCACTTCCTAAGAAAAACTTATCTCACCTACTTCTAGAATGGCTAGTTCAAAAAGGGTAAGAAAAAGGCTTTTTAGGCTTAAAGGATCAAAATGCAGGTATAAGGAACAAATATAAAATAGACATGCATTTAGCATGCTCAGATAGGCTCAACGGGGCTTGCAAGGGATATTATAAAACAAAGGTTGGTCAAAGGTCTTTTCAAAATTCGATTAAAAAAATATATTGTCTAAGTCATTTCTAATCTCATTTTGAGTCATTTTATTGCTTTGAAGGGTGATGAGGAAGGTTCTAGCGATCTAAAATTCCAACTCAATCAACTTTATGTACTGGTTTTTATTTTATTTTATTTTATTTAAAAAAAAGGCCAAAGTGTACATTTATTAAGAGACTTACCGATATTGATCTAATTGAAACCTACTGAGAAAGAAAAAATCCGTACAACAATCAACCACTTTCTTGCTATTCCAACTAATCTAAATAAGGCTTTCTAATTCTAAGTTCGAGATTGTTCACAACAGGAACAACAACGTGGGTAAGCTAACTAAGGTGCAAAAGCATGCAATAACAACAACAAACAAAAACAAATATCACAACTAAACTAAAATTAAAATAAAAGTGAAAGTTAAACTAGAAATAACAAAATAATAACATAAATCTTAAAATTAAAACAATAGTAAAATAAATGAAATACAAAAATTAATACAAAACATAGAATCACTAGAAAATAAAACATAAAAATAGCTAAATGAGGTGAATTCATGCTCATTATGCCAAAATTGATACAAATGCAAACACATTTCTAATCTTATTCATGCAAAAATTACTATTACTGAAATGAATCACCAAACATTTAACAAAAACACACACAAAAACTAGAAACTTAAAATAAAAGCAAGCAAAATAAACAAACTAAATAAAGAGTAGAGAGAGAAATAGTTCTGGTTTAATGAGTCCCAGCTTGACTCGTGTTACTATCAGGTAGCTGAATTTGTGACCCAAATGTTGGTCTCTTCGAACTCTGCTCCTCGTTTTCCCCCATCAGTAGGAGAAACCTATCGAAATTCACCAAGGTAAGCAACACCATATCTTCGATGAAGTACCCCTCCACCTCGGGTTGTTCATACACGTACTCCTCCGACTCTTCTAGCCTTAATAAACTCTTTAAGTGGATTGAATTTAGTGCTTCCGCTTGAGAGTTAAACAATTCTTGCTCTTTTTGTGAAACACCCTTCACAAGAGATTGGAATTCATTCTCTAAGCTACAGCTCTTGTCTTCAACAATGATTGGTCCCTTCTCCAATGCATGCACCTCACACTTGATTTCTTCATTATCTACTGGCTGTGCATGACTCAATTTTTCCTTATCACCATCACCTCAATTCTCTATAGAATTACTCAAGAATTCCAACTTAGATTCTAGGCTTTTAAGTCCCAATTCTTGATCTCTCGGTAGATGCTCTTAAGTCTTCAACAAATTCTCTTGATTTTGCAATAAAGCCTCTTGATTTTTGATCTTTTTCTCTTGAGAATTAATTGTGGCCATCCATTCTTCTCTTTTAGCTCTTAATTGCCTATCCTTACTTTCAAGCAATTAACTTTGGAGGCACATGACTCTTGCGATATCCTTTGTGAACCAAGATCTTCAAAAGATGGCGATGAGCAGAATGTTAAAGGTTGACGTGAGTACTACATTTCCCGCATTTCTCTCCTCGACTCTTCCATTTGTGCTCACAATAGAACCATTTCATTATTTTGGAGAGAACCATGCATCATTTGAAAGTGCATCATAATCTTCCAACAAAGAATAACACCAAATCAAAAACAAAGAAAAATAAAATAAAATCTCAGATTAAGCTCAAATAAAGATACAAAACAAACAACACTATTATCCCCAGCAATGGCGCCAAAAACTTTTTGCGACCTTAGCAAGTGCACTAGATCGACAAGTAATAAAGTGGGGTATATTTAAGACCCGCAAATATCGAACCCAAGGGATAAGGGCTGTTTTAAGCTAGATATCTAGAGTTGAGAGAGTTAATCTGAGATAAATTCCTAAGTTTTTTATTGAGAGAGCATCCTAAATCTAATTAACAAAATAAATAAATAAAGAAGATAAAGCAATTAAACTAGAGATTAAAACATTAGTTAAAACATTGCTCGGGTTCACTCATCCACCCCATACCTAATGTGAATTAATTTTTACCTAACAGCATACACGAATGAATTCGGGATAACCCTCTTAACCCAAGAGTCCCATTCCTAAGCCAGCTATTCTGGTTGCTAGACGTCCCATTCCGGAGCCAGCCTACAACTAGCCAAAGCACGGGTCTAACATCCTAAGTTTGGCTTGCCGTCCCATTCCGAAGCCAGGCAACGTAAAACCAATCTATTTCACTCCATACTCTAGTCTTATAATCACAAATACTGTACATCTAGAGTCCCATTCCGGAGCCATCCAAAATAGACAACATTCATGAAAGAAAAACTGAGCAAAATCATTCACAACATCCAATCCACTAAGCTCAATACCAATCAAGACATATAATAAAAACCATTCATCCATGCAAGGAAGATAACTTGATAGATAAAAAAAACCATGAGATACAAATAAGTAACAGTGAAATAGACAATTTATTCATGTAACAATCAAAATAAGTTCAAGATCCATATTGTGGGTAAGGGATTCAAAGATCCCCAAGCAACAAAACTTCAAATTAAACATAAATAAAGTAAAAAGAGAAAGAAAAGAGGAAACCCATGAATCCATTTGTAGCTTGTGAAACTCCAATCTTAATCCAAGTTTCCTCCTTCAAAGCTCCAACAAAATGAAGAACACAACCTAAAGTAAATGCAGAAAATTGAATCTAACCCTAACTTACATTGGAAAATAGATCTAATCTAAGATTTACATTGAATTAATTCTAACCTACAACATAAAGTGAAGGGAAAACATAAGAAAATTGGAGGAAAAAGCCCTAGATCTAAGTGTGGCGGCTCTCTTCAACTCTCCCTCATTTCCTTTGCCAAAAAAACATAGCTTTTATAGATTTGCTGATGGCTACGGCTGAGACAAAAGTGTCCCAGCCGTGCCGAGTCGGGTTAGGCATGGCTGAGATAAAAGTGTCTCAGTCGTGTGCATCTTCTGGACTAAAAAACTCGATTTTTGCATTGGCCACGGCCAGGACAAAATGGTCTCGGCCGTGGCCCTTGAGAGAAGAAAAACCAATCCCATAAATTTATCAATTTTTGAATATTTCACCATTGGATCGAGCTAAAATTTTAACCATAGCTTTATAACATCTTGATATACATTTTCAACGGTCGAGATTGGATTCTGATGTCTACAGATCATTCCAAAAAATGAAATGGTGTGGATTGGGAATTTTTCAACGGGCACAGCTGGGACCATTTTGTACTAATAGTGCTCTTGCCTATTTTTCTGTACATGAGTCAAAATTATCCCATTAAACACACCAAAACATTGTAAATATCAATATAATTTCATTTGGCATAAAAAGAGAAAGTTATTACACAAAATACTGAAAATCATACAAAATAAGACATAGACACAAACAAAAATATATTAAAATTAAACAATAAAATTGGAGTTATCAACGGTAAACTTACAAGGGCATCTATTTGGGTACTTGAGGTAGGTGTTATAAAGTCACCACCGAACAGAACATTAGGAAAGAAAATCTAACTTCATGAAGCCTAAATGTAAAAGAGTTTTTAAGATTAATTCTCTGTCTCCCTTCTCACACAATTTACAAAAAATAAATAAATAAATGCGCATAGCAATCACATATAGAAATCTATAAAATATATAAATAAAATTGTCTAAAAAAGAAAATTAAACATACATAAAATAGAATATTTATTTAGATGGGAATATTAATTCCTGCATGCATATTTATGAAAAGAATGAAGAGTTCTTAAAGAAGTTTTGGAAAACAAGGCAATGAGTGATCCCGTTTTGATAAAATAAACTCTTCTTTTTATATGTCAATTTTTGGAAAGAAAATAGGACATTGGTCCATTTATTAAAAAAATCCCATTTTTATTTTTTTAAAAAACCTTTAAGTTAATTTTTATATTAATTTGAGAAAAATCCTTTATTATTACAAATTCAAGCCCAAAAGAAATAAAGAAAAGACCAAAAAAGAAAAAAGATCAAATAAAGTACAAAAATGTGAATTTTCATGACACATGCATCATAACTGTTTGACCTCGAATTTCCAAAGTAGTCATACATGTAAAGTTAATTTACTCAAAAAAAGAGAAAATAAACCATTAGTAATGTGAAGAATGAAAATAAATGTTATAATAAATACATATACACAAACTAGAGCCAAAATTAAATAAACAAAATGGAAACATGCAAATGGCAGAAATGAAATATGACGTACAAAATTAAAGGGCTAAATATTACATATAAATTTATTGACAAGGTATGTCCCTTCGGTATCAACCATTCCTCTAACTCAAGGAATTACTACGTACCCTACCTAGAAAGCCAAACCCACTAAATTTAAATCTAATCTAATATGGGCATAAGAAGAAGTACTCCGTAAAGAGCTTATTCTCAACACTCCCATTTGAAGTATGGGCATTCTTTCAACAAATGAAAGATTGCTCATACATTGGAATAGACACAGAAGTGTTGTTGTATTCATGAGTTAGGTATTATTTTGACCTAAACAATGATTTGTTTAGGACAAGGAACATGCGTGAAAGCTATCAAAAGGCCAACACAAAAGTTCATAGAGGACCTAAAATAAGATGAGATGGGCATCCAAAAGGTGAGGGACGAGAAGGAGTGAGGCACGTGATGTCTCACTACTTGCTATGAATGATAAGCATCTATCGAGCTTTCTTTTTATGGCTCACACCCTTAATGTAGTTCTAAGGACATCATGCCATACTTGAACAATTTTCACACTAAAATTCATTTAAACATGCATAAATCGGCCTAAAATCAAACTTTAATCATTCCTAAAGTCAATAAACTCATTTAAATCCTAATAATACTAAGAATGACTTAAATTACATGCTTAAAACATGAAAAAAAAAATTACATTAATGGAAATAAACCTAAAAACATACTTTTCTATTAGATCCTAATTATTCATATAATGTCATGGCATAATAACTTAAAATGCGTATTTGAACATGCCAAATTTCAATAAGTCATAGAATCAAATGGTATGAACATCTCAAATGATAAAATTCAAACAAAACTACACATAAAATATTTAATGGATTCACTGATGTCAAAATGAGTAATAGGGCCCAAAATATTACCTCGTGGGTATTCGATCTTAGAAAAACAAGAGAAAGCATACTTGCATTTCCTCCTCCTTAAATTTAACAATTAAAGACAATGAAAATCCCTTAATGGTTGCTTTTCTCTCTCTAAAAACTCATATTCTTCTCTTTCTAGAATCTCACATTCTTCTTACTATGTTTTTTTCCAAGAGCAACCTCTAAAGAAAAACTAGATTTTTCTCATCGTAAAAAAGAAAATGCCCTCACTGATGCGGAACCCCAGCCTATATGCCAAACTAGAACGCCAACATACCATGAATATTGAACATAAATAAGATAATAAACCCCCAATCTAAAGAACCCCCAAACAAGATTGATTGGAAACGCTTATGATAGATTGATTTAGAAAACAAGAAGAAGAAGAATCAAGCATACATTAATCATGCAAATAGCCTAAGTCTAATTCTTCATGCAATAGCAAGAATCAATAATAAATTAACTCTCACAAATTCGGCCAAGCCAAAGAAAATTCTCATTAATCAAAATTCAAGTGTCTTACAAATGAAGAATTCTGCCCTTTATATAGGCTAGGCAGCCACCCCTCCCTAGATGAATTAAAATCAAACACTAACTCTAAGAGATAAATAATAAAATAAATAACAAAGATAATTCCTAACCTTTATCTACATGTATTTGGCCATAATATGGACTAAGTACATGAAGAAATAAAGCTAAATACAATTTGAGATTAATCCTAGCAGAAAGTGATAAATATGCTTATTATCCTAAGAAAATGAATGAATGAATGTAGACTTAATGTTGGCTACAAGTGAATTTCGGCCAGCCCTTTAAAGATATGGTCAAGCTATTATTTCTCCCTCAAACTCTACTTAATAATATCCCAAAATAATAAGTATTTATCAAGGAAAATCCATTCCTAAAATTTAGGACCCTAAGTTCACCAATGTAGGCCTAAACCTAAATCTGACCCAAACCCATTAAAATTCAATTCTCCCATGTAAAATT